>JAJKFI010000033.1:9627080-9651399 GCA_029204185.1 Lerista edwardsae
AGAAGGCCTTCTGGAGGCCTTAGAAAGATACTTAAGGTTCCAAAAACCCGATGTGCCTTTCTAAGGCCTACACGTTCTTCTGAGGCCTGCGAGGGGAAGTGTAGGGGGTATGGTGGTGTTAAAAAAATTTTGGCCCCAATTCCGCCACTGCTACATATTTCATGCAATGTGTACTTTGGCCTTGACCTCATCTGATCGTCCTCAATCTATCTCTGTATAATCGTTTCACGATCACGACAGGAAAGCCCTACCATTTTTAGTTTCACAGGTGTATGAAGTAGCTTGGTGAAACTCATACTGATAAACACTCCAGTGAAAAGAAATGCATATAACACTTTAATCATAGAGCCGGAGCTGGCTTCAAACAAGCTCTTTCAACATTTGCTAACTACCGGTGTGGCTGTAAACAATCGTTTTGCCTTTACAGACTATTGACACAGCTGCTGTCCTTTATGTTGTGGCCTTTGTAATGGCAATTTAAATGTGAAAAGAATGTTTTTGAGCTCTCTTTGCTTTTATCCTCAGTCCCTGGCTGTTCACATTGCAAATAGCTCCAGTTTAGACCACTATGTCCTACAGCTGGGCTCAAGGAGCCAGAGATGATCGAGGGGACACCCAGCTTCATACCAACCCTTCATTAAGTTCAGCCAGAAGAAAAGTTCAGCCACTAGCAGAGCAAGAGGGAGGGCAGCGCAGCAAGATTAGCAGGCGCTTCATGTGACTCCTCCCAGTCATTGTCAGAGCCATTTGGGGCAGTGATGGCAACATGCATGTACTGCTGTTCCTGCCCCAAATGGCTCTGATGGCAAGTAGGAGGGGCTACTTCCATGGTGTGTTGCAACACCTGCTATACTTTGTTGTTGTTCAGTCACTGAGTCGTGTCCGACTCCTTGCGACTCCATGGAGCACAGCATGCCTCCCTGTCCTCCACTAGCTTCCAGAGTTCACCCAGTTTCATGTCGGTTGCTTCGGTGACACTATCTAACCATCTCATCCTCTGCGGCCTCCTTCTCCTTTTGCCAGCATGAGGGCCTTTTCTAAAGAGTCCTCTCTTCTCATGAGGTGACCAAAGTATTGGAGCTTCAGCTTCAGTATTTGTCCTTCCAGGCAGAGGCAGATCTAAGGGAGGGCAAAGCTCTAAGTTTTGCAAGAAGCCTTACCTTGCAGTGGAAATCACTCCTCTCCTGCACCGTTGTAGCCAATCCTCACAGGGAAAAGCAACATCTTGGCATTGCTTACTGGCTACAGCAGCAAGGGAGAGGAGGGATTTACATGACAGCGTAAGGCTTCTTGCAACACTTAGAGCTTTGCCCTCCCTCTAGATCCGCCTCTGCTTCCAGGGAGCAATCAGGCTTGACTTCCTGTAGGATTGACCAACTGGATCTCCTTGCAGTCCAGGAGACTCTGAAGAGTCTTCTCCAACACCCTAATTCAAAAGCATCTATTCTTCGGTGCTCTGCCTTCCCTATACTTACTTACTGCTATACTTCCTGCAGCCTATATGGTGCATTGCAACTCCTGCTATACTTACTGCACCACCACCTCTTCTGGCTACACTACTGAGCTCAGCCCATGTCCTATCCCCAGGTAAGGCAGCATTGTAGGCACTCCCTGCCGACATGCAAGTTAAGAACACAAACCGACACCTCCCAGCTTTTCCACTCACACAGGGAATGATGCCCAGTCCTACCTGGGTTGGGCAATGGTGGTGCTCCTTTCTCTTCCACTGGCAGGGAGTGCTGTAAACACAGTCAGTGTCAGCCATAGAAGGTGCTCCGGCAGCATGCAGAGCCAAACACTGCTGGAGCACCAGCAGGAAGGCTGGGGCATCTCCATGTGCTCTAAAGCAGCACAAAGTGCTGATGGGGATATGGTGAGTGGTGGGTGGGTGGGCAGCAGCCACAGCCACCAAAACCTAACTTTCTTCTAGGACTCAGAGCGCAATCCTAACTGGAGTTAGGCCAGCACAGTTAGGCCAGCAAAGTTTGGCTGGCACAAGGGCCACCATAAAATATGTTTGGACCACTCTCAGAGTCAGGGAGGATGGTGCACATCTGTGTGCTGGCCTCTCTGACTCCAAACATGTGGTCGAAACATACTTTATGGTGTCTCTTGTGCTGGTCAAACTGTGCTGGCCTAACTGTGCAGGCCTAACTCTGGATTAGGATTGTACTCCTAGAGGCCGGAAGAGGGTATGTTTGCGCCAAATGAGGGAGACCTTTGCAGAGGTCAGAGACGGTGGTTGGAGGGTGTACCAGGTACTGGGAGGGGGCGTTTTTGGGCAGGAGGAGGGCGGATTTGGAGGCAGATTGAACTTGGGAGGGAGTGGGATAGCGGTAATAGTACAGGCCAAATCCTAACTACCACTCCTGCACAGATTGGCCTTACAGATTGGCCTGTAAATTTGCTTACAGATTTACGTCAGCAAAATTGTTAGTGCAGATTCAAGTAGCCCCATAAGAGCTCCTGCTCAAGCCCACTTCTGTTGTTCTGGGCTCCATCCAGTAGTGTCATCCGGCAACAAGCTGCCGGAACGCTAGGCGGGACTTACCACTTGATTGACAGGCTGTCCATGACGCATCGCTGCCTGCCCGCCCACTGCGGGGGCTCCCTCCAGTTGGCGCGCCCCTCCGCTGCTTGCCTAGGCACCCAGCGCGCCCCCCAGGCAAGCGGGCACCCCCTCCTAAGCCAGGGGTGCCCGCGTGGCAGGCGGGCAGGCGGCGACACGTCACGGACAGGCAGCCAATCAGGCAGTAAATCCCACCTAGCGTTCCGGCAGCTCGTTGCCAGATAACACCGCTGGCTCCACCCAGCTGCTGGTTCACCTGTCGTTGGCTTCCCACTTGGCTCTCCTGGAAGTTCTATGCCACGACTGCACCTTTCTGAGATTTAGGACCAAGTGTATGCCGTGCTATTAATGTGCTCAGCCCTGATGTGCTTGTCTTCCCTTCTCTCAATAGCAGCTGTGGTGGGTGGGGAGGACCCAATGTGGATTGGGACCATGCTGTGACAGAGGGAAATTTCACATGTTTTTATTATTTTGTGGTGTGCCACTCAGAGGGTTCTTTCTGAAGGCAACCCATCTCTTTTAATGTAAATACATAGACACATTGATAGCTTAAATATAGATGTTGTCAATGTTAAATATATGTATAGCGGTATCAGTGAAGGTGGCGGAGGTAGTCAAAGTGCTCTGATTGTAATACTTTGTACTTTGGTGCACTATCTGGGTTACTTTGGTGCAGGATTTGAGTATGTGTGTTTGGGTTGTGCAGATTGCACAGCTCCAGCTCTCTCTTGCATCAGTGTAAAGCAAGAAGAATTTGGCCCATTCACCTCCACTGATACAGGCCTTTACACTCATCAGATTGAGAATCAGAAGCAAATTGAAACAGGCTTTGGGTAGAACATGCTTCCCTGATCTCTTCTTTTATTGCACTGAGCAAAGGGACTAAAGAAGAGGAGTGTATAAATAGGCACACAGCACAATAGAGCAGCAAAGCTAAAGTAAAAGAAACTGAAGAGAAAGATCTAGTCATAAGAACATAAGAGCCCCACTGGATCCAGCTAAAGGCCCACCTAGTCCATCTTCCTGTGTCTCACAGTGGCCCACCAGATGCCTCAGGGAGCACACAAGACAACACGATGCCAGATTCCTGTTGCCACTCCCTTGTATCTGGCATTCTGAGGTAAATTTCTAACATAGAATTCTGATGTAAATATGAGGTGAATAAAAGAGAATTTGCTATCCTGTCTGTGGGGAGGGAGCTATAATAACATGGAACTCAGGGCGCAATCCTAACCAAATTTCCAACACTGGAGTAAGGGCAATGTAGCTCCAAGGTAAGGGAACAAACATTCCCTTAGCTTGAGCAGGCCTCCACGGCTATTACTCCACTGCAGGATGTAACACATGCAGCGACAGAATCTGGTAATGGAGATCTGGAATGCTGGGCGAGATTTACACGTGATTGGCAGCCCGTCCATTCTGTTCCACGGCGTGCCCCCCACCCGTTCCATCCCCCGGCGAGAAAGTTGGTTAGGATTGCACCCTCAGTCTGGGCCTTACAAAGAAGAGTTCTGCTGGATCAGGCCAAAGGCCCATCTAGACCAGCTTCCTGTCTCCCACAATGTTCCACCAGAGGCCTCAGGGAGCACACAAGACAACAAGATGCCTGCATCCTGTTGCCACTCCCTTGCATCTGGAATTCTGAGGTAGCCTACTATTAATGCAAGGAGGTTGCACAATCCATCATGGCTTATAGCTCACGATTTCCTCCAGAAATCTGTCCAATCCACTTTTAAAGGCACCTAGGTCAGATGCCATTACCACCTCCTATGGCAAGGAGTTCCACAGGTTAACTACACGCTGGGTAAAAATGTTTTTATCCGTTCTCACTCTCCCAACACTCAATTTTAGTAGATGTCTCCTGGTTATTGTGAGAGAGGGAAAAGAACCTCCCTATATCCATTCTATGCAATTGAGGGCGCAATCTTAACCTGGAGTTAGGCTGGCACAGTGTGGCTGGAACAAGGGACACTGTAAAGTATGTTTGGACTACTCTCGGAGTCAGAGAGGCCAGTGCACAGGCGTGCGCCATCCTCCCTGACTCCCAGAGTGGTCCAAATGTGCTTTACGTTGGCCCTGGTGCCAGCCTAACGGTGGCCTTTGCTGGCCTAACTGTGCTGGCCTGACTCCAGGTTAGGATTGCACCCTGGGATGACAATTCACCCCAGATTACCACTTTTCATTTAATTTCCTCTACGTGATATTTAAGAAGTATTCTTGGGCAGAGCCAGCGGGCTATCTGCAGCAAAGGATCATACTGGATTATTATTAATTATTTGTAAAGGGCAAATGTGAAGGGAAAAGCTTCATGGAAACATGTTTAAATTATAGAGATGCTGAGTAGAGCACAGAAATGATTGCAAAGGCTAAGGATGCAATGCAGTAGCAGGAAGGCCTAGGTAGCTGCTCCTGTTGGCTGCCCCAGATTTATACTTGCACCCAGGGCCAAACTTAAACCAATGTGACCAATGTCGTCACATTGGGCCCAAAACTTAGGGGGCCCCCGCACCAGCACAGTGAGCATATCACCTGCTGCTGCAGCCAGGATGTCTATGGGCACTAAGTCAGTGGGGTGAGCACAGCAGCTTTACCTTGGGCCCTCCCACCTGCCCTTGCCTCCAAATGGCCCAAAATGGGCATCCTGGAAGCAGTTGGCAGTGATACCATCACGTCACCACCAACTATTTCCAGGTGCCACGGTTTGCATGCAGCACCACAAATGCTCTTCTTGGTGAGTGGGGGGCCTTGCAGGGAGAGTGGGGGGCCCTGCAGGAATGCCCCACATTGGGCCCTGCCACTCTTGGAGCTGGCCCTGCTTGAGCCTTAAGAAATTCTGGTTCTGCTCCAGTTCGCTTGACTGGTTCACTTGGCTGACTCACATCAGGAATTCCTAGTGGTGGTGTCCAGATCTTCAAACTTTGAAGGAGGTTTGTGCTTACTTTACATGGGGAGGGGTGTGTGTGTGTTATTTTGCAATGATGTCTTCATTCTGAATATTCCAGAAAGATCTCTCTCTCTCTCTCCGCCATAAGCCTCCCATTCAGGAACAATGTTGGACCTGGACAAATCTACCCTAATAAAGACATGGCCAGCATCTATTATAAGATACAAATTAATAATCAATTTGTAGGTATGACTGTGGCAGGGGCGTAGCCAGTGATGGGATCTGGGAATGAGGAAGCGGAATGCTGGGCAGGACTTACGCGTGATTGGCAGCCCGTCCGTTCCGTTCCGCCACCTGTCCTGGCCTCGGGGGGGGCTGCCCCCGGTTGGCACGCCCCACCGCTGCTCGCCCAGGCACCTGGTGCACCCCCACCTGTCCCCCCCCGGTGAGTAGGGGCCCCGCCGAGGCCAGGGCAGCTGCGGAACAGAACGGATGGGGAGCCAATCACGCGTAAGTCCCGCCCAGCGTTCCGCTTCCTCATTCCCAGATCCCGTCATTGGGCGTAGCTAAAGAAGTGTGTGTGTGTGGGGGGGGGTGAACCGGGCAACAAGCTGAGCTTGACATTAATGGCCAAAATTGTGAAAACCTTGGTACGTATGAATAATAAAGGTAAAAGTTTTCCCCAGAACCAAATGGTCTAGTCGTGACCGACTGTAGGGGGTGGTGCTCATCTCCGTTTCTAAGCCAAAGAGCCAGCGTTTGTCCCGATGACAAGTTTCCATGGTCATGTGACCTGCATGTCTATATGCCAAGGTGCCCAGAATGCTGTTACCATCCCACCGAAGTGGTATCTATTTATCTACTCGCATTTTTATGTGCTTTCGAACTGCTAGGTTGGCAGGAGCTGGGACAAACAATTCTGTCGCGTTGTCTTGAACTGCCAACCTTCCTGTCAACAAGTTCAGCAACAGTGGTTTAACCTGCAGCGCCACCACGTCCCTATGTATGAATAATACCATCATGTTATATATCTTTGGAAAGATAATTTAATGCAGAATGCAACTACACAAACCAGAGTGTAATATCTTTATTCTATCAAAAGTTATGGCCCAAAAAAACAGAGAAAATGAAAATACAAAGTGATGTCACTTCCTGTTGTGACATCATTTGCGGGGCAACATTTTTCCCTCTGCACTGGGCTACACTTTCATTAGCTGCGCCCGGACAGTGGTATAGCTACAGGGAGGGCAGCGTGGTAAGTACTGCAAGCACCACAATGCACAGTGCAAGCTGTCCCTCCCACTCGCCATGGAAGCCATTCTGGGCAGCGATGGCATTGCTGTCACTGCCTGAAATGGCTCTGATGGTAAGTGGGGGGAGGCTGTTTACACAACGCATTGTGGTGCTTGCAGTACTTACCACACTACTTCCTGTAGCTACGCCACAGATGTGGTTTCCACATCTGCAGCTTGCTCACCCCTCCCCACTCACAAGTTCCTTTAAAAATACTGTATTGCAACACCAGCATAGAAGGCACTCAGGGCTTTTGAAAGGGTCAACAACCTTGTTTCTGATTTCCTGCAGTTCCTAGGAACCAGCATCTGAGCTAATGTCTGTTGCCCTTATTCTTCATTCTTACCATACACCTCCGAAGCTCTGAATGCCTATCAAGGCTGTGACTAAAATGTCAGCGTTCAAAGAACAATGCTGCTCTGGATTTGCCGTCGTTGGGGTCCTGTGGGGTGTTCTTTATTCCATTCATCTTTCTCGAGTGGGATTTGCAATTTGATAATGCATGTATCCTTGGGGAACACTCAGTTTTGGACTCCTACTTGACCCCCTCAGCTCGATGTTCCAAGAACACCAGGGCAGAGATGTATAGATTGTGTGCTTTTCAAAGGATGAAATTTTCTATGCAAGTCACCCAAATTATGCAGTAAGAAAAGAGAAAGGGCACAGTATAAGCCAAATGGAAGTACTAAAACAAGTCCCGTGGTTTTCCTCTTTCCATTCAAAATCAATGGAATATGGAGGCTGCAATCATAGGCAAGCGTCAGTGGAGATAAGTTACATAATTTTATTTGAAGGATTTATATCCTGCCTTTCCCGTGCCGAAGCGAATGTGGAAGGTGGCTTCCACGGGCAGGCTAGTCTAAACCAACATTTTTCAAGGGAGTTTTTACAAATACAGGGGTGTCCCTGTATCTGCTGGGGTTCCACTCCGGGCCTTCCAGTGGATACCTGAAACCGTGGATACTGGGAACATCTTTTTAACGATAGGGGAACATCAGTGGTTTTGCTGTGACAGTAAAAAAAGAAAGCTTTGTTTAATGTTCCCCTATCTTATTAATAGGTGTCCCAGTATCCATGGTATCAACTGATAACTGAAACTGTGAATACCGAATCAGTGGATACCGGGGCATGCCTGTATACAGTATTTTGTGACTCACCAAATTCTCAGTCCAGACGTTGTTGTGTATTTGTGTAAATAGTAGCAGAGTTGGGGGCTTGGAGACCCATTCTAGCGCTTGCCTTAGCGCTCCGGAGCGAAGGATTGAAGCAATCGCCACATTTCCATAACAAAGTCTCTTTATTGTAGCGAAAGTGAGAAAGGTACAAAGGTTCAATCTGCCGGCTAGGAAGCCGGGGAAGTCTATGCCGCTCGCAGGCGGCCGTTTCAGTGCAGCTTTACATCTTAAGCACACACAGTGAAAAACTCCTTCTAACAACAGAACAAAGGGATGCAGCCAGAGTATATCTGGTAGGTGGATACCTGAAGACCCCTTGTGCCCCATCTTACCCAATGGGGTGACCCTTAGAACACTATGAGCTCATGGGAATGTGCAGTGTTTTGCAGCCAGGGCTTCCCGTGTGAAACTGCCTGCTTATTCTACACTATCTTAAAAGGGAGTACAACTACTATCCCTAACAAGCTGGGAAGCTGCCTGCTGAAGGACACACAGGTGTACTATCTGATCCTGAGACGGAGAGACGGAATGCCAGTTTCAGCCAGTTCTGGACTGTGAGATGTGAAACTGCAACAGACGTTGCCTTCACAGTGTGGCTCTCTCCTCTGGCTGCATGCCATTGAGCTTCAGCAGGCAATCTTATGTTAAGCCTGGACAGGTCCTCAAGGTCGTACTCTGTTCTTTTGCCGGGTGGTCTTCTCTCACATCCCCACATGGCTAATCAGCTCCACAGCAATTCCTTCCTGCCGCAACAGGTACTGCAGCTGGTCACAGCCTGGCATTCTGTCTCCCTTCCTAAACAAGACCTTTTTAGCTTCAGGCAGTACTAACTTCTCAACCATCAGTTTTTACCTCCTGCCAAGTTAGCCACCTTTTGTTCACTGGGACATACTTCTAAGCCACCATGTATTGGGTTGGTTGTGAAATGCTTAGGTTTGGCTGGATTGTGCTTCGGATCTATAACTTGTAGACACACACATTCATTTGCTTGCTTTGTGACTGTATTATTCTGCATCAATGAGGGGCTGCAATAACTCAGGGTGCAATCCTACCCAATGCTGGTGTAAGAGTGTTGGCCAGCCAGCGCCCTATCCAGTGCTGGGTAGGTGGAGGCCGGAGACTCCCCTCTGGTAAGGGAGCGCTCCCCTATGTGCTCCTTGGATCTGAGACCCGAGGAGACCGCACGGCCTGAATTGGGGCCATGCGGCCTCCTTGACAGGCTTAGGAGGTGGCCGTATGGCCACCTCCCAAGCCCGCCCATGTCACACCCAAGTCCCACCCCCACCAACCTACCTACCTCCGATCCCCGTGCCGCCTCGGCATGGAGCCTCCCTTGCGCCAACTGGCTTCGATCAGGTGAGAGAGGCTCAGCGTGGGCACAGCAGGGCCGGCACTGCTTGCAGCGCCAGTCCTGTTGCCTTAGCGCCAACGCAGGGGTGCTGATCGAAAGTCCCGCTTCGGCGCTAAGGGCACAGAGTCAGCGCAACGGGGTTGCGCTGAAGCTGCGTAGGGTTTAGGATTGCCCTGACAGTTTCAGAGCATCCATTCGCATACAGAAAGCCCTTGCTAATCATGGATATTTTCAATTAGGAAAATGTGCGATGGCAGATTAGCAAAGGCATTGCCTGAGATCTTGGAGAAGTCGTTATTACTAGTGAGTGCAAACAATATTGGGGTATAGATGGACCAAAGGTATGCTTAAGTGTAAGGGCACAATCCTAACCTCAAGTTAAGCCAACAAAGTTTGACTGGCACCAAGGACACTGTAAAGTATGTTTGGACCACTCTTGTAGTCAGAGAGGCCCGAACACAGACGTTCGCCATCGTCCCTGATTCCGAGAGTGGTCCAAACGCTCTTTACGGTGGGCCTTGTGCCAGTCAAACTTTGCTAGCCTAACTGTGCCGGCCAAACTCCAGGTTAGGATTGCTGGCTGGCCAAGGAAAGCGTGCTCTATGAGCGCAATCCTAACCTGGAGTGAGGCCGGCACAGTTAGGCTAGCAACGTTTGGCCAGCACAAGGGACACTGTAAAGTATTTGAACCACTCTTGGAGTCAGAGAGGCCAGCACACACATGCCTCATCCTTTCTGACTCCGGGGGTGCAATCCTAAGCAGTGCCGGACTGGCAAGGCCGGCGGGTCAGCACCATATCCAACACTGCTTAGGAGCACATATCCAGCCTTCCCTATGCGCTCCTTGGATCTGCGCCTGCTAAATAGCCATATGGCCACCTCCCAAGCCCTCTCTCTTCCCGCTCTCCCCGCCCACATTCTCCCTCCCACCACCACTCCCACTGCCGTCCCCACGCGGAGCCTCCCTCACACCGGCTCGCTTCAGCCAACGCAAGAGAGGCTCAGTGCGGGTGCAACAGTTCCTGTTCTTCAAGCATTGGCGTGGGGTGCCGATTGGTGCTCTGCCCCTTGCGTTGACACTATGATGTAGCGTCGACGCAACGGGCACAATAGGTTTGTGCTGTGGGAGTGGTCCAAAGGTGCTTTACAGTGACCCTTGTGCTGGCCAAACTCTGCTGGCCTAACTCAGTGATGTAATGTAGCCGGAACGCCCCAGAACAGCGTTCCACTTGTTAGAATTAGGGCTGACCGCCCACCTCACTCATTGCTCGCTGGCTCTTTTTTTCTTTTTTTTGGCCTGCACGTTTTGAGCCAGGCAGGCAGGCAGGCAGGCAGGCAGGCAGGCAGCGGACTGAGGGAGACCGAGGCGGCAAAGAAGCAAAGAAGACGCAGCAGCAGGTAGGCTGCCTGGCAGCCTGGGGCTCCCTCCAGCTGCGCCGTGTCTTCTTCAAGCCGGCGCTGGCCTCCGCTCCGTCCCGGCTCTTAGAGCAGGGGAGAGGAAGCCTCCGGAGGCCAGTGGCCGCGGCGCGGCTTTACCCCTCCCGCTGCTTGAAGAACCGGGATGGAGGCCAGGCCAGCACCGGCTCCACGGCGTGGCTTCCCCCCTCCTCCCCCCTCCCGCCGCTCAAAGAACCAGGACGGAGGAATTGTTGGGTCAGTTTAAAATCGTCTGATGCCAGCGGGAAAGTGTCTGGAGCCCAGGTCTACCCGTTACAAACGACGGCGGGTAGACCAGGACTCCCCGTAGCCCTGGTCTATCCATTGGGACCAGCCGCAGGTAGACCTGGGCCACGGGGAGCCCAGGTCTACCCATCACTTCCAGCTTATGATGTCACTTCCAGTGGGCGGATCCCAACACGTGCCAATCAAAAGTGAGTCCCGGTCATAGTTCCTGTCCTTAAATCATTTAGATACCACCACTGGCCTAACTGTGCCGGCCTAACTCCAGGATAGGATTGCACTCTAAGTCAGTTTCCTATGTTCATTTTATGGAAGTATGTAGTCTGCCCCTATTTGCCCCTGCTGACATCTCCCTTCCTTTCCTCTGTGGTTGCCTCCCTTGTGTTGCATTTTAGATTGGAAGCTCCTCAGGGCAGGGACCTCTCTTCTTGTGTTTCGGGCCGATGCTGCCATTCTCATCCTTCGTCTCAGACACTTTTGAAGTGCAAGTCTGCCGCATGCCACCATCCCTGTTGCCTGGATTGTGAATAAAGAAGTTCAAAAGAAAGCAGTAAGAAAAACAACAACAGTAATTAGGGAAGTTCTGACATTGTTTTACAAAAATAAACCACTACCATCTGCTGGTGCTATTTTGAGGACAATGCTTGTCTTATTTGCAGATCCTAGGCCAATACAATCAGTTTTTATTGCACCTTTTTGTATGCAAATATATACAATGGGTGCATATTTGAATGGGAAGATCTGGGAGGCAAACAGTATTCCAATGATGAGGGACAAGGCAGCTCCAACTGAAAAATATCATTACTCTCACAAAATTACCATTCCCAGAATTCTCTGGGGGTAGTCATTACTGAGCTTTTTGTGCTAATCCACCCTCAGTGAAGAACACAAGAAAAGGCTTAGGCTTGGTTTAGAAAATGTCATTATCTTATTTGTTAAACTATTGCTACCCTGCACTTTCTGTCCCACATGTAGAAATGCAGCTAAACAACAAATGAACAAATGAATAAAATCAAACAAAAACTTAATTTGAATCAAATAGGTATAAATCATTTTAGGGTGACAAGAGCAAAAGGCTACCCAGAAGATAACCAAAAATCAATTCTAAATTGACTGTCTCTTTCTCACGGCTTGATGACTTTCCCTTAAGGAAGGTTATGGAGCTTCATCGTTATGGAGTTTCATGGTATTATGGAGCAATTGGATAGCTGCTCCTCCTGGTGATTTTTTGAGAGCCTGTCCCTATGTGCAAGATTACCTGCTTTCTTTCTTTCAACAGAACTGAGGCATTGTGCCTACTGCCTCCCCAGCGATTGCTGATGCAGGCGCCCTTCCTTTTTTTTAATTGGAAGACAGCCACCCTGCCTGTTTTTGATTGGAAGCCAGCCATGATTGCTGCCTAACTAATTGAGGGTGCAATCCTAACCTGGAGTTAGGCTAGCACAGTTAGGCCAGCCAAGTTTGGCCAGCACAAGGGCCACCATAAAGCGCTTTTGGACCACTCTTGGTGTCCCGGAGGATGGTGTATGTCTGTGTGCTGGCCTCTCTGACTCTCGTGGTCCAAACACGCTTTACTGTGGCCTTTGTGCCAAACTTTACTGGCCTAACTGTGCTAGCCCAACTCCAAGTTAGGATTGCGCCCTGAGGCGGCAATCCTATCCACACTTACCTGGGTGTAACCCCCATAGGCTATGATAGAACTTATTTCCGAGTACATATGCACTGGATTGGTCTCTTGAGCAGTTTTGCCTGATGACTACCCAGAGACTGCTGGTACCGGCACTCTGCCTTTTTTTCATTGGAAGCCGCCGTGATTGTAGCAAATCAGCTGCTAGCTGCTTCTGTATGTATTGTAATGTGTATGTGCTGCTTCACTCATGGACTGTGCTGGAGAAGAAAGGAGTGGCACAGAGAGGGAAGATATATTTTTTTTTCTTTTTTACTTGTTGGGCTATATAAGAAGAGTCCTGCTGGTTCAGGCCAAAGGCCCAAATAGTCCAGCTTCCTGTATCTCACAGTGGCCCATCAGATGCCTCAAGGAGCACACGAGACAACAACATACCCAGTGGCGTTTCTACAGGGATGGCAAAGCTCTAAGTTTTGCAAGAAGCCTTACCTTGCAGTGGAAATCACTCCTCTCCTGCACCGTTTTAGCCAATCCTCACAGGGAACAGCAACATCTTGGCCTTGCTTATTGGCTACAGCAGCAAGGGAGAGGAGGGATTTACATGACAGGGCAAGGCTTCTTGCAAAACTTACAGCTTTGCCATCCCTGTAGAAACGCCTCTGAATATACCTGCCTCCTATGGCCACTCCCTTGCACCTGGCATCCTGAAGTAGCCTTCTACTAATGTAAGGAGGTTGCACAACCCATCATGGCCTATAGCCCATGATGGACTTTTCCTCCAGAAATCTGTCCAATCCCCGTTTAAAGGCACCTAGGCCAGATGCCATCACCACCTCCTATGGCAAGGGGTTCCACAGATTAACTACCTGCTGGGTAAAAAAGTATTTCCTTTTATCCATTCTATCTCTCCCAACACTCAATATTAGTGGATGTCCCCTGGTTCTGGTGTTGTGAGAATGGGGAAAAAAGCATTCTTCTATCCACTCTTTTCATAATGCATAATTTTGTACATCTCAGTAATGTCCCCCTCTGGTGCCTTTTTTTCCAGACTGAAGAGCCCGAAATGCTGCAGTCTTTCTTCATAAGGGAGGTCTCCCAATAATCATTTTCGTCGCTCTCTTCTGCACCATTTCCAAGTGCTTTTTTCAAATTCTTGGGTCTGGTGGGGCTCTGCCTCCCTTAAATGCATATCCATGCAGTGGTGTGTGATCCACCATGAAGTCCTAGCAATTCCTCCATGGGGTACCCTTCACAAAAATAAGACTGCTGCAGGTTTCCTTTGAAAATCCACGGTGTATCTGCTAACCCCACATTTTGCAAAAATCCAGTTTTGGTGAGAATGAGGCAGCATTTCCTCCAGGATATTTTTGATCACGAATGACCCACTTACATCGCCTCCCCAGAGAAGTCATTGTATTCAGCACCCTGGTTGTCAAATGGTGATAGTTAAGCCTTAGGCAGGCAGTGCACAAATAGCAAGCGACCCGTTCAGTTTTCTGTCAAATTAATGCCATCCAAGCCACCCAACACTGGAAGGGGGAAAACAGGCACCAAGATGTTTATTTGGGGAAAAAATGTTCAATATTCTGTGCAGGGAGCTCTAGAGATAGTTGCATGGATTTAGGGCACAATCCCAAGCTGGAGTTAGGCCGGCACAGTTAGGCCTGCAAAGTTTGGCCGGCACAAGGGCAATGTAAAGTATGTTTGGATCACTCTCAGAGTCAAAAATGTCAGCACACAAACATGCACCATCCTCCCTGACTCCAAGCGTGGTTCAGACATGCTTTATGGTGGCCCTTGTGCCGGCCAAGCTTTGCTGGCTTAGCTGTGCTGGCCTAACTCCTTGTTAGGATTGCGTTCTTAGACTGAGAACCACAACAGCCCTTTGGCACCAGAGGCCGCAAAAACTCTGAGGCAGGATATGGTAAAAAAAAAAAGTGCTGGAGGTGAATGATAGGTGGAAATCATCCAATTTCGGGAATGTTAACTGCGGAGCCACTCAGGCGCGAAAGGAAAATGCCACTCAGTCGTTTCCCTATCAGCCGTGAAAGGAAATAGTCTTTTCGAATAGTCTGTCCAAGTTACTCAATTTTGTGTTCTGCTTGACAGCTGGGACGTGGGGGGGGGGTGCCAGCCTGGGACCCTGCTGCCATCTGCTGCTCATGAGTGGCAAACAAAACCTTCACAGAAGAAGGCATTGCCATGGACCAGAACTGGGGGAGACAGATTATTGCTCCAACACTGTCTTTATATCAAGGCAAAGGTTTCCCCACAGCCAAATGGTCTACTGGTGTCTGACTGTAGGGGGCGGTGCTCATCTCCGTTTCTAAGCCGAAGAGCCGACGTTTGTCCGAGGACAAGCTTCTGTGGTCATGTGGCCTGCATGACTATACGCCGTAGCACACGGAACGCCGTTACCTTCCCACCGAAGTGGTACCTATTTATCTACTTGCGTTTTTACGTGCTTTCAAACTGCTAGGTTGGCAGGAGCTGTGATAAGCAATGGGAGCTCACTCTGTCGCGTAGTCTCGAACTGCCAACCTTCCGGTCAACAAGCTCAGCTCAGCGGTTTAACCCGCAGTGCCACCACGTCCTTTTTTATCCATGTTCTCTTTATATGCAAACTCGCTATCTGCAAATTCTGCAAATTTCCCGGGGCGGGCGGGAAAGCGGCGGAACACGGCGTGACGCAACAGGCGGATTGCCGCTCAAAGGTAAGTCCCGCCCCGCGTACCGGGTGAATAACGCCACTGATAATACGTATATAAAATTGTTGATAGTTATATATGATTTATAATTATTGGCTTTTATCCTTCCAATTATGAACAAGGCACACAAATTCAGGTGGACATTTCTTTGAATCTACTGTAAGGATCACAGGATTTAGAGAGCCTTTTTAAAGAGAATTT
The DNA here is from genome assembly GCA_029204185.1 of Lerista edwardsae. NCBI lineage: Eukaryota > Metazoa > Chordata > Lepidosauria > Squamata > Scincidae > Lerista > Lerista edwardsae. The sequence continues at coordinate 9,642,569 of JAJKFI010000033.1, forward strand.
GGAACAACCAATGATTTTTTTTGGGGGGGGGGCATATTTTACCTTTCGATTACTGGCACTACAAAATAATACATGTTACCATATATATATATAAAAACGGACGTGGGTATGTGGCTGTCTGTGTATGTATGTATGTATGTATGTGTGTGTGTATGTATGTATGTTATGCATAGGCTCGGGAACGCCTGGACCCACTGCCACGAAACCTGGCACACACGTACCTTGCAGCCTGGCAAAGAACACTGCGGGGGTCAGACCCCCCTACAGCCCCCCATTTTTGGGGAGGGGGGCCAGATCATCAGGAACCAAGGGGATTGCATTGGACTACAGGTCTGCTGCCACCCTGTGGTCACAAACGATTCTGCAGGCTACACAGGGACTAAGCCAAACTGAAAGTGAAACTGCTTTGCACTGCCTGAGTTGCACAGAGTTGAAAAGGATCCAGAGAGTTCCAGCACCCACTCGGATCTGAGAGGGGCCTATTTCCAGAGAGCTAGCTGCCCACCTTTCTCATACTTCAGGGCTATCCTGCCACACGACCTGCACACCTTGGTCAGTGAGTATGACTGTTTCATTTGGCTCTTTTACTTGGTTGTGTCCCTGTTTCCTCATTCACTTCACAGTGATAGTGTGCATTTCAGGTTCCAGGTCTTCAATACTTTCTTATCTCAGGGACGAGTTCTATATTTCTATATATGGATCTAACTATTTCATGTATATTCTGGATGTCTGTATATTTGTGTGTATGTTCCACCATTACTCAGGAACACCTGGAACGTTGTGCACCAAGTGTGGTACACTGCAGAACAAACTCATTCCTTCTCCTAATAGACCCTGGGGACAATTTGTCCCCCCGGGCAACGCCGGGTCACAAAAAGCTAGTTTTTCTATAACTATGCACTATATCAGGGGTCAGGGAACTTTTTTACCTTTTACCCCAAAATATATTTAGATACGCCGACGTTACCCCCCGCCCCCGCCAGAACAAAAGAAAAAAAATTACATATTAGAACCTATTGCTTTTTATTTGATTAATTAATAAGATTAATTAATGCTATGTAAATATGAAGTTGTAAAGGGTTTGGGAGAGTTAGGAAAGTTCTTTAAATATTTTTTAATCTTACTCTTATTGTAAATATCTAACCTGCTTAGTTAGATTTGATTTTGTCATATGGGGTGTTAAAATATTATTGCTTGATGACATCACTTCCTTTGGGCCCCGGTGACAAAAAGTTTGAGAGCCATTGTATTGGATTAAAGAAAAACACTTTTAAGGTCAGAAAGTAAGATGAAGGGGCAGCCTCCAAAGACTTATTTCAGAATTTAAAAGATTTGTTTGCAACTCTGGATCAAACCAAAAAATGATAGCAGTAGCCATTTTTTTTATGTAGATATCTGTTTCAAGCACTTGTCAAACAGGGAATACCTCATTTTTACATCACAAGGAGTGTGCATGTAGGTAAGGAGATTCAGCTTGCCTCATACAAACATCTCTTAATGTAAAAAATTAGATCCTCTCCACTTTAAATATTAACGGGATGAATGGGAGCAAAACAAATACATCTGTTGCCGGATTAGTTTGACCCCCCCTCCCCTCCCCACTTCACAGAAACATAGCTGTGGAGAAGGCAAGGGCCATTCCTAATGTGTGCTAATACAAAGGGGGCTATGCAACTGAGCAGCACAGTATCTGCTTTTCCATTCTGGAGAAGGCAAATAGTACTAACACAGAAACACAGCAAGCGTTCCTACATTTTGTCTCCTGCAGCTCACTTTCCCTCTCACTTCACCTCACGCTGTATGCTTGCCTTGGCACCTCTCTTTGGTGTCCTGCGCACGCGCACGTACCCCACACACCCCACAACACGCTGAGCCCCAGTCCGGATCAGAGGATCATTGCACCGGGCTACAAGTTGAGGGGGAGGAGGACAGTCTGGTGTCGGCTCAGACTGTTACTCTGCAGCCAGTTGCGTTTGCCCCAGCCTGCACGCTCCTTACGTTCAGTGGCCAGCCGGCGACTGTCAACTTCTGTTTGCTCAGAAGTAAGATTGAATTCAATGTGCTTTACTCCTGGGGCAGTTTGTGCATTGGACTGCAATTTTAATTAAGATGGGGTCCAATCCTATTAATACTTACCCAGGAGTAAGTGCCATTTACTATAATGGGACTTACTTCTGAGTAGACATTCATAGACTTGCAGTCTTAGGCAATCAATTTTTTAAAAAAACCTCCGTTCCAATCAGCCCCTCCCCTGGCAACAGCACCCAGTCTTAGGAGACACCTTCGATCACACATTACATGGAGACTTTGGGACATTAAAGAAGCGCCGCATCTGGCCTTGGGCAGCAATCGAAATGATGGGGCTGCGTGTTCTGCAAGAAGCCTGAGCAAGGGGTGCGCAGTTCCCCCGGCAGGGCAACGGAGGGGGGGGGAAGATGCATGCCCCGGCAGGGCAACGGAAGCGGGGGTGGGGGAAAGACGCGTGCCTTCCCTCACCTCTGATGCCCAGCCGTCCCTGGCTTGCCTCCCTGCTCCGCTGCCGCTCAGGTCCAACGCGCTGCTGCTCTGCCGCTCTCCTCGCTGCGTCCACGTGCTCTAAACTGCCGTGGTGTGAAAAGCAGAGCAGGCGCAGAGCAGGCGCAGAGCAGTCTGGGGCGCCAGACAGTCTGCTTTTGACGGCCAGCAAAAGTGGGCGGAGTAAAACAAACAAAACAAAATGGAGCCAGCCAGCCAGCGACGGAACCAGAACGGGGTTGCCCTGCCAAGACACAGCCGGGCATGCATATAGATTCATATGCATGTGTCTCAGCAGCGCAACCGTCCATTACCCCCAGGAATTTCATTTTTACCCCATTTGGGGTAATTTACCCCTGTTCCCAGACCACTGCACTATATCTAGACTTACATATATTGCACAAACACACATTTTCTTGGCCTTGTTGCATTGCAAGGTCCGTCGCTTTGCTTTTTGGCTTATGTCTGCTGGAGCTCTTGTTTTGCACCCCACCTTTTTCAGGGTTTTTCTACCCTGATTTAAGTGACAAGATTGATCTTGGGGTTGCTGGTCACAATCTGGAGAGCACATCTGCAGCCACAAAAGAAGGTGTAGCTGTGGCTTCAGAAGCCATGCTCTTCCATCTCGAACACCCGCAGAGTGGCAGTCAGAATCCTGAATGCATTGAAATGCATGAATGTGTGCATAGCCAATATTTTATTTATTTATTTATTTATTTATTTGAAGAATTTATACCCCGCCTTTCCCATGCTGAAGCAAATGCCCAAGGCAGCTTACATGAGCAGGCTAGTCTAAACCACCATTTTTTCAATGGGGTTTTTACAAATCTACAATATTCTTGTGATTTGCCAATCCTCAGGCCCAGATGTTGCCTTCACAGTGTGGTTCTCTCCTTTGACTGCCTGCCATCAAGCCTCAGCAGGCAATCGCCAGTCAAGCCTGGACAGGTCCTCAAGGTCGTATTCCCTTCTTTGCCTCTCACTTGCGGTGAGCTAATCAGCTCCACAGCGACTCTGTTCTGCCACCACAGGTACTGCAGCTTGTCCCAGCCTGGCATCTGTCTCCCATCCAAAAGCAAACCACAGATTCTCCTGCTTAGCTTCAGGCAGTACCAGCAGCTCAACCATCAGTCCACACCTCCTGCCCATATTTTGAATATTCTTATTCAAAAGGCCTGGAAAGGCTTTCTCGTCTTTCCATTTGCTTCTCCAGTTTTCCTGCTTGAATGGATATCAACAGGGATGTCTTTGTTGTAACATTTCCCGTCCGTATCGCTCTGTTTTTTGGTGATGCAGTTGGCATCTCTGCCAGTTAAGCAGATCACCTACCGTCACACCACGGAGTCCTTGAAAACTTGCCGCTTCGGCACGACAGTGCCGTGGGAGGGTGGCCTTGCCCATGTTCCTTGCAGTCTAGTCCCTGGCGCTTTGAAATGGAATAATCATTAAGTGGAGAGAAAGGCAAGCACGCTATTGTTTGCCTCCCACATGAGCACTTTGAATCACCATCTGGTTGGCGCATCATGCCTTTTAGTCCTCTAATGACACACCAAGTCCTGGGAGTTAAATAGGATTAAATACGCACCATTCAGAACTGGCAGGAGGAGGCACCATTAATCAGATGAATCACAGGAGAAAAAAAAATTAAGCTTTCTCCTTGCATTACAAGCTGTGGTTCTTGCAGAAAGAAAGAAAAATGGCCTTTTGAAAAATTTTACACAAAAATATCTATAGACTATTTCCTCCAAGGAGGCTAAGCCCACACAAGATGCAGGTTGTACATCTCTTTCCCCCATTCTCATACCTATGAATGAACGGGAGAAAAGGAACTGCAGGGAGGGGAGCTTGGGTACCACTTCTCCATCCTTTGATCTACTTACACAATAGTGCTATTGATCTGCAATTGAAGGCCTTTACTTCCTTTGATTCCTGTGTTTGGAAGAGCACAAAGCAGATTCCTGTACCTGCAGAAGCAATTCTCAAAGGGATGATGATGCAGCAGCTGGAACCGGAAGGATGTGGTAAACATATGAAATTGCCACATACTGTGTCAGACAGTAATCTATCTGGTGCGGTATTGTGGGCACTGAGTGGCAGCAGCTTTCTCAAGTATCAGACAGAGATGGATCATCTCTGATCATCAGAGGGGATTGGATGGATTTCTGGAGGAAAGGTCCATCGTGGGCTATAGGCAATGATGGATTGTGCAACCTCCTTACAAAGGTGGTGGGCTACTGGTACCAGGTGCAAGGGAGTGGCAACAGGATGCAAGCATCTTGTTGTCTCATGCCTCCCTGGGGCACCTGGTGGGCCGCTGTGAGATACAGGAAGCTGGACTAGATGGGCCTTTGGCCTGATCCAGCAGGGCTCTTCTTATGTTCTTATGTTCTTATTACCAGCTGCCAGGAGATGTTGCCAGGGATTGAATTCTGCATGCAAAGTACATGCTCTTCATACTATGGTCCTTCATCATCATCATCATCATCATCATCATCATCATCTTCAAGCCCGCAAAGTTACTCTGGGCTTACGCCCAGTTAAGCCAGCATAGTGAGGCCAGCACAAGGGCCACTGTAAAGTATGCTTGGACCACTCTTGGAGTCAGAAAGGCCAGCACACAGACATGCACCATCCTCCCTGACTCCGAGAGAGGTCCAAATGCACTTTCTGGTGGCCCTTGTGCGGGTCAAATTTTGCTGGCCTAACGGTGCTGGCCAAACTGCATATTTAGATTGCACTCTCAAATAAATAGTTGCTGAAGATGAGACCTGACAACAGCCATCTGTAATAAGCTTGCTTAGAAACTCATAAATGAGACAGTGTGTACTTAAAAATCAAAATTCTGTACCAAATGGTTCACCGAACAATTTGCACACCGAAACAGAAACGTTGAATTCTGTAACTTGCATAAATGATGCCAGTCAGGCACAGTTTATAATTTCACATTGGTTGTGCATTGAAGCCCTCCCTATCATTGTCCCAGAAGCCTTGGTTTCTAACTACAGCAGGGGTCTCCAAACATTTTAGCTGGGGGGGGGCGCGCATCTGATATCTGGCACACTGTTGAGGGCAGTGTGTTGAGAAAAATAAATTTATATATAACATTTAAATAAATACATTAGAGATGGAACTTGAATGAATGAATGAATGAATGAATGAATGAATGAATGAATGAATGGGCTCAAAGTTCCACGATTCCTCCAAGCAGCCAACACACACCACAGAAATTACAGCACATACTTTAATGGACTCCCCTTTCCCCCACCTTACAAGCAGCTGATTTAAATGTGCTGGAATAAATATATCTGAACCAGCAGATCACAGAAAAGGAAACACCCAGAGCACCTTCTGAGGGTCAGAGAGGCCTCCCCAACCTTCAGAAAGCCATCTATGGCCTTCAGAGGACCTAAAAACGTTCCTTCCTTTGTGAAAAGGAAGAACCTTTGGATTCTTTGGGAAAACCAGGAAGTGACAGTTTTGGGCCTTCGGGGGGCCTTCTGAGGGCCAGGGAGGCTGCGCGTGGCCTCCCTGGCTGTCAGAACACCCTCCGCACAAACAAAAGCTAAGCTTGAAGGGTGCAGCCTATGCCAGCAAGGTCAGGCAGGCCCCAGACTCATAGGGGACCAAAGGCCTGCTGCAGGTTGGATAGAGGTTCTCCGAGGGCCACATCTGGTCCCTGGGCCAGGGTTTGGAGACCTCTGATCTGCACACCAGTTCTTTAACCCTTGCAAATGTTATAGTTCCTGTCAGGGGGTAGAGGGGGGCTGCCAGTGACCACATAATAATAATAATAATAATAATAATAATAATAATAATAATAATAATAATAATAATAATACATGAATTTATATACCGCCTTTCTTAAGATCACTAGATTTCTCTAATGACTGTAACTCAAGGCGGTTTACAGAGGCAGACTTTTATTCACAAACCCGAAGGTTTTTACAATTTACAGAAATGTTCTATCTTTCAAGAACAACACTCATACAGATCTTTCTTTCTGGATTTAGCCTTCTTTCTTAGCCACCCGTCTGTCTTCTGCTGGCTGATAAGAGGCTTCCCTGCTCCCACCAGAGACGCAGCTGACTTCCGCACACTCCTCCTCCCACGAGGCAGCTGGAACTCAGCTTTTAATCAGCCGCAGTTTGCAAGGTCTGCCGCTCACAGAGACTTCCGGTAGTCTCGAGCTCATGACCTTCAGATCTTCAGCTGTTATCTTCGGGCAAACGGAGGCATTAACCCTCTCGGCTAAATCTTCTGTCCATCATATTCTCTCTTCCCGTTCCTCTTCCCTGTCTGGTCTCGTTCTGGCCGCGATTGCCGTCCACGCTGGCTGACAAACAGTTCCTTCTCTTTCACCGAAGTGCTGCTGGGACTGCTCGGTTCAGCTTGTCAGTCGCTTTCTCAAGGTCTTGCCACTCATGGAAACTTCCAGTGATCTCAAACTGGCAACTTTCTGATGTTATCTTCAGGCCAGTGGTGTTATCCTACCGGTATGCTGGGCGGGACATCCGGGTGATCGGCAGCCCGCCCGTCGTGTTCCGCAGCGTTACGCCGTTTGCGTAACGTATGCAAGCGGCGTAATTGGTTACGCAAACGGCGTAACGCTGCGGTACGCGACGGGCGGGCTGCCGATCAGCCGGATGTCCTGCCCAGCGAACCGGTAGGATAACACCACTGCTTCAGGCTCTACCCTCCGGACCAGACCTCCTGCCCTTAAAGGCAAGGCACCCTACCTTTCCCTCTATGATTCAAGCAACGGAATTGCAATTTGGCATGATGCTGAGAATTCTGAACAATTCTCCTTCTGGGATTGTCAGAGCTGAGCATACGAGCAGGGTCACTACATTCCCAAGCAAAGGCTGACCCTGAGCAAGAGGTCTTTACCACTTGTTGAGGCAATAGATGGCTGGGAGTTTCTCCAGCACCCAGATCTTCTGCATGTTGCATTCAGGCACTGTGAACAGGACTTTACACAGCCCTGTTAACTACAGCCCATCTTCTCCCCTTTCTCTTCCCTCAGCCTAAGCAAGACCCTACTGTATGCCTGTGCTCTTAAACCATACCAGGGAACTGCAGACCACCCTAACAACATACCCTGGACTCGGTAGCAAAGGTTTAACACCTGCATCACACACCTGCAACTGATGAGATATCTCTCCTTACTGGAGTCAGGCCATTGGGTCATCTGGGTCAGTATCACCCACATTGATAGTGGCTGAGATCTCGCCCAGTTCTACCTAGCAATGCCAGAGCCTGCAATCCTATACATGCTTATGGGATAAATAGGATTATACAACCTGGGAGTAAACAGCACCGCACTCAATGGTGCATACTTCTGAGTAAGCCTGGGATGGTGCAGAGAGACTGAGGGCACAATCCTAACCAACATTTTTAGCACTGACATAGCAGTGCTAATGGATTATGTGCTGCATCTTGCAGTGGGGCAGTAGTCGCAGAGGCCTCCTCAAGGTTAGGAAATGCTTGTTCCCTTACCTCGGAGCTGCACTGCCCTTACCCCAGTGCTGGAAAGTTGGTTAGGATTGTGCCCTGAGGGTGCAATTCTAAACTGAGTTAGGCCGGCATAAGCTAAGCCAGCAAAGTCTGGCCAGCACAAGGGCCACCATAAAGTATGTTTGGACGACTCAGAGTCAGAGAGGCCAGCACACAGATGAGCCATCCTTCCTGACTCCGAGAGTAGTTCAAACGCGCTTTATGGTGGCCCTTGTGCTGGCCAAATTTTGCTGGTTTAGCTTATGCCGGCCAAACTCCAGATTAGGATTGCGCTCTGCCTTCATGATCAAAGCAATGTAGCCATGCGCTACACGTCCCTCTGCAACAAGCACACTGTTGCAAATTCAAATTTCACAGTTTCACAGAAAAAAAGCTCTGCCAAGCCGCTTAGAAGCCCACCCTTTCCAATGGGAGCTGTTGGTGCATGGAATGAGACCCATTTCTGCATTCCCCCCCCCTCCTCTAAAGCGATGCGGAGGTTTAAAGAGCGAACACAAGAACACATGTTCCTAGGAGCTTTTGACATTATAATTGCTGATCAGGACCCATATTGTACAGTACATGCGAGTAACTTAGCAAAGTGAAGTTACCATGCCAACTCCCAGGCTACCTTCTCCCTCCCCCACCCCCACAAGAGTAGGCAGAATTCCCTCAAGATGTGAGAAAAGGTGAGGGGAAAAGCAGCGCCACCTTCAATGCCCCTTTTCATCGCTTAGCAGCTGGGGACAAATGCATTCAGTTTTAGTGGGCAAACTCTCAGGACTGGTCAAGGACTGACCGAGGCCCAGAGTCTCTGTTCCCTC
>JAJKFI010000033.1:9656399-9700167 GCA_029204185.1 Lerista edwardsae
GGCAGAGCCCTCAAGTCTGGGAGTGCTACACTAACCAAATCTCAACACAAACAACCCAGTGTGGCACCTCACCTTTCCTAGTGCTTGTAGCTACTAAGGGCGCAATCAGTGATGTTATTCTACCGGAACGCTGGGCGGGACATCCGGGTGATCGGCAGCCTGCCTGTCGCGTTCCGCAGCGTTCCGCCGTTTGCGTAACCAATTACGCCACTTGCGTACGTTACGCAAATGGCGGAACGCTGCGGAACGCGACAGGCAGGCTGTCGATCATCCTGATGTCCCGCACAGCGTTCCGGTAGAATAACACCATTGGGCGCAATCCTAACCTGGAGATAGGCGGGCACAGTTAGGCGAGCAAGGTTTGGTCAACACAAGGGACACCATAAAGTGTGCTTGGACCACTCTTAGAGTCAGAGAGGCCAGCACACAGATGTGCACCATCCTCCCTGACTCCAAGAGTGGTCCAAACGCACTCTACAGTGGCCCTTGTGCTGACCAAACTTTGCCGGCCTAACTGTGCTGGCCTAACTCCAGGTGAGGATTGCACTCTAACACTCCTCAATATTCTCGGTTGAATTACGACTTCCAACCTTCCCCCCTCCTCTTTCAGAGAACACACATGAAGCAGCCATATAAGATCCGCTTTGACTGAAACCAAAGTTGAAGGGAGTTTGGGGGCAGATCCACCAGAGGGGTCAGTTCAGGGGCAGAGATTATTACAGGTCAGCACCTGAATCTGAACATGTATCCAGACTGAGTCTGGAACAAGCATGCAGGAAGACAGTCCTCAAGGAAAAGAGGCAGAGAAAGCCATTCAAGCAAGCACAACAGTGGCTACTGTGCAAGCAAAATCCAGGTGTGCCCCAATAGTATTTATAACTAGGCAAAGTCAGAAGGCAAGCAACCTTTCACGAGAGGTGGAATCATGCTGAGACTGGGTTGGAGAGTAGAGCCTTTTTGTCCTCTCCTCTGCAGCCTCCAGATCTAGCCACACCAACTGAAACATCCTCTTCTATTCTAATTATTTGTGTTCTTTAATCTGTGGGCCAGGGCCCCAATGGCAGTAGTGTAGGGCTTGGATCCGATCCAGTAATGGTCTTGCGTTATCCAAGCTGAGTTCTTGGTAAAATCCTGCACAGCCAAGGAAATGGCCAGGCCCACCCAGTGTAGAGCTAAAAAAAGATTTGCCCCAATCTGGCTGCTCAAAATCTAACATACTACTCACTATGTCCTATTTGCTCTCTGTTCACTTTAGGTGCTTCACTCTAGAATTCGGGAATCCAGAAATCCTACCATTTCCCCAGAGAACACAACAAAAAATGCTTATTCCATGATGAGCCTGGCAACCATGCACCCCAATAAAAAGCAATAAAATAAACGATGCACCCCAATAAAAAGCATGTAAAGTTATGGAATTTAGCCCCCAGGAACAAGGACTCCTTTTCCTCAAGAGTCTGATTACTACCTGTGTGCTGAGCTTGTCTTCTCACCCAGCTAGCAGTTAACAGAGTGCAACATAGAAGGTCTATTCAATTAAAAGCTGGCATGACTTCGATTTTGGCAGCGATCTTTCTGTTCTTGGCACTGCGCGGAGCTTGAGCACAGCAGAAGGGGCTTGTACCTCTACGTTAGAGCATTAATGGTGTCAATATTGCTGTTTGTTTATTAAGGTGTATATGACAGCAGCTGCATGTCAATGGAACAGCCAGTTCTGTTCTATCGTTCAGAGGTGGAAGGGGTGGGTGGGTTGGTTAAGGCTCAAGATTCAGTTGGGAACAAGTGTGTTGATGCTGTCTCAGATTGGCTTGGGTTCATGTCTTCACACAGTGATTGGCAGAACTGTGTGTTTGTTCCATGATTATGAGCCAGGCATAGGAAAAAGCTCCGTATTAGGGTACAGAATTCAGCATTCCGAGGGTTGTATTTATTAAAAATCAGCGTGCTGTAGAAATTAGAGGCCTGGGGCGACTTAGGTTCAAAGCTCCACTTAACTAGGAAGTTCAGTGAGTAGAAATGAAAATGAATTACCGCAGATATTCAAGTATGTCAGTCACACAGATAAGTCGAGGGCAGGTTTTGAGCAAAAAAAAAAATCATGGAATTTTCTATGACCCTCAGATAAGTCGGGGGAAACTTAGAGGCGTGTCTAGCTATACTTTTGTCTGATTTTATCCTCCCTTGTTTCTCCCATGCTGAGAAGGTCAGGAGCCAAACACTGCAGTCTCCGCCCTCTCCCCAGGCCCGCACGCCTACTGGCCTGTCCACCCCCATCCAGTTCCTCCCTCCCTCCCACCCTCCCCATACCCAGAACCACTCTTGTGCCAGCCGAGTCTGCTGCTAGCATCTGCCCAATGGCACTAGCGCCAATGTAGGGGTTACATAAGAACATAAGAAGAGCCCTGCTGGATCAGGCCAAAGGCCCATCTAGTCCTGCTTCCTGTACCTCACAGTGGCCCACCAGATGCCCATGTTTAGATTGCACCCTCAAATAAATGGCCCATCACGATGGCATTCTGAGGTAAATTCTGAGGTAAACATACTGGTGGCAAGATTCTCCACAGCATTTCTCTTTGACACCCACCAGAACCAGACACTCCTCTTCAAACATATACTCATAGGAACACAGGGACAGCCCTACTGGAGAAGGCCAAAGGCCTATCTAGTCCAGCTTCCTTTAGCTCACAGTGGCCTACCTGATGCCTCAGGGAGCACATGAGACAACAAGATGCCTGCATCCTGTTATCACTCCCTTGCACCTGGCATTCTGAAGCAGCCTTAATGTAAGGAGGTTGCACAACCCATCATGGCCTATAGCCCACGATCAGTGGTGGGATTCAAATAAATTAACAACCAGTTCTATGTCCTTCAGGGCAGCCTTCAGGGCGGCTGCTGCCTTTCTTCCCTCTCCCAACCTAAAATTCACAACCAGTTCTACAGAACTGGTGAGAACTGGCTGAATTTCACCACTGCCCATGATGGACTTTTCCTCCTGAAATCTGTCCAATCCCCTTTTAAAGGCATCTAGGCCAGATGCCATTACCACCTCCTGTGGCAAGGGGTTCCACAGATTAATTACCCGCTGGGTAAAAAAGTATTTCCTTTTATCCGTTCTGACTAGTCTGTGCTTCTGTGTCTAAGCTAGCGATATTGGGCCAGGGCAAGCACGTTGTGTCGGCCCAACATCACTCTTAGGATTGCACCCTGAATATCAGAGGGTGAAAGGCTAGGAGCTTAGTCAAACTAGTGATAAGCCAAAAAGAGAAATGTTGAAGAATTTTGAAATGTTCCTCTCCCTGAAAGGTCCGCTTGCTACTTCAGGACTCTTTTGAGGGGGGAAAATAAGAGCATAAAAGTTGGTTTCCAGGGGCAGGCCTCAGTGGGCCAACCCACTGGAGTTTACCAAGAGTTTACCAAAAAAGGTAACATTTGCTACTTTGGGGTAATCTGCAGTTTACTACACAGCCCAATTCAATCTTGACAAAGCGCTTGTTTACTGAAAGGAGGGGGAGAGAATTGCACTGTGCAATTTTCAGCGCAAAACGTACTTTTTCATGAGGGGAAATTTGTCTTCCTGTGAGTGAGGGCTCTGCCTGCTAGAAACAGCAACTTTCACACCTCAAATAAAATTCCACAGAAATTTGGCAGAGTAGCAAAATCTCCTGCTTGGTCCCCAAATTCCTCACCAATGCCAAAGCAATTATTTGAATTGTACACAGTGCCGCGTGGGTTTTGTTCACATCACTTACATGCGGTGATTTACAATATATAATGTGTGTTGCTGAATCTTTATGAAGCTGGGTCTGAACCAAGAGTCTGAAATCACTGCTTCAGAAAAAAATGTGTCAGAAATACATGACAAGTGAGAACTGTGTATGTTTGTTTTAGATTCCTCCCAAATAAAAACAGGCTTCTTTCTTTGTAAACAGCTGACGCTTCTCAGATTTTTATGCAGACGCACAAAAAATCCCACACAATCCAGCCATTTATTTAAAAAGAAGCATTTAATGGGTCTGATAAAATGGACATGATTGACATTTACGTGTGCTGTGGTGAAAGGGCCATTCCCTTCTTGCCGAACTCTTCTTTCAATGTCATTTTAGTTAAATCAAGCTGAAAGGAACACCAAATGCGGGGGGGGGGGGAAACCTCCATTATTTCTAGGAGCAAAATAAAGCCAAATATCTTGTTGAGAACTGCTGATAAGTGCCTTTCAAACACACACCCACTCAGCAACGGGGCAATAATTTTTACGTGGAGCAATCCCACATTAGATGCGCATTTGTGAGAATAATGCAGCCACAGGAGCAACATGTCACATGCCTATTTCATAGGCAGTCTGCTCTCCATTGGGAGGGCAGGTGCCAAATGGTGGGGAAGACTCCAACAAGTTAAGTTCCACATGATACTGTTATTGCATCAGTAAAAACCATTAAAAACACATGGGCAACTCCCCAAACCTTTATACCCCTAACTCTGCCCAGATCCACCACTATTGGTGGTTTCAAATCTGTCTCTGGGCTCCTGATTGGTGGGCTAATTACTAAGCCAATTCTGCAGGCAGTCTTTACCCTAACCTCAGTCCTACATTTAACCCTTACATACACAACAGGGAGGTCACCAGTGATGTCATGCAGGGGGTACGCGGGGGTACGTGAGTACCGGTTTCTAGGATTACAGCTGGCCCCGCCCATTCGCCTGCCCACTCGTCGACTCCGCCCTCTGCAACGTTTGAATTTCCTGCATGTTTGAGTTGCCTGCATGTTCTCAGAGCCAGGCAGGCAGGCAGGCAGCGAGCGGAGCCTTTCCTTTCCTTGCCACTGAAAAATGAGTTGCTCTGGGGTTTTAACATGATGCCAGGCCTCCTTAACATGTTCTGGGGGTGCTGTGGAATACTGTTGCAACTGTTGGGTCAGTTTAAAATTATCTGAGGCCTCAAAAAGGGCTTTTTTCATGTCACTTCCTGCCACGACATCACTTCTGGCTTATGACATCATTTCCGGTGGGCGGGTCCCGACACGTGCCAATCAAAAGTGAGTACCTGTTCTTAAATCATTTAGATGACACCACTGGAGGTCACCCTGATTTTATCCGGCCCTGGCACCTTGTTTGGTTGCCATCATTTTTGCTGGACCACCTTCTGTTCTTCTGATAGAAATGTAAGCAGATGAAACTTTCCAGGCGTTTCTCCTTTGTATCGGGAAAATAATATTTTTATGAGTTTTCTCAGGGCCATTATTTCCCCTGTGCAAGAACATGCCTGTAGAGTAGCCAGTACGGATGCTTCACCAGGTACACAGCCTCCCGAGCTATTAACACTTCATTCTTTGGTGCTCAATTCAAGCCGCATTATACTGCCGGCAATTACACCACTGTGTATTGATATACACAGCAGGGTGATTTCACTAACAATCAACACAGCGAGTTTTGCTTTACTTAAGGAGCTGCACATTGAATGGGCAGATTAATTAACACACTGAACAGGCCGATTTCTTGACCAATAGCACTGGTCAAGAAATACAGTCAGTCCTCATAATCTGCTAGAGTTAGGTTTGTGGAAATTCTTGCGAATAGTGAATTTGCAGATAGTAAACCTATGGGATCAATGGGGTAAGGTGCAAGGGGTACTTTATCTGCCATCAGAGGAATCCAGCAGAGACCCTCAGGAAGCCAGCAGAGGGCAGCAGGAAGTGCCAAAAGATCTCAGGATGCTGCAGAGACCTTCCAGAGGCTTCAGGGATCTTCAGAATGGCACCTGCGACCAGCATGGACCCCTTCAACATGGCCGACATATACTTCTGCCAGCCATTTTAAAAGGGGTCAGTGCTGGTCGCAGGTGCCATTCTGAAGGTCCCTGCAGCCTTTGGAAGGTCTCTGCATAGTGGATAACAAGGACAGGGGTGCAGATAACAAGGTAAGTAGCAATTCTGCCCCTCACAGATAAGCGAATTTGCAGGTAGCAAGTTTACATATAAAGAGGACTAACTGTAAGATCTTTGTCAAGTGGACCATATTGTTATGTAAGATCTGCTCTCTTTCCTCATGCTCCTTGATTACACTAATAGTTGCATTTCTATGCTATCCCTTCTCCAAAGTGTTCAGGGAGCATGCATGGGAACATCTTCCCCATTTTATCCTCACAACAACCTGTAGGTTGGGTAAGGCCGAAGGATGGTGGACAGCACAAGGTCACCCTACAAGCATCATAGCTCACTGGAGATTTGAGTATGGGGGCACAATCCTAACTGAGTTAGGCTGGCCTAAACTAAGCCAGCAAAGTTTGGCCAGCACAAGGGACACCATAAAGTATGTTTGGACCACTCTCGGAGTCAGAGAGGCCAGCACACAGATGCGAGCCATCCTCCCTGATTCCAAGAGTGGTCCAAACGTGCTTTATGGTGGCCCTTGTGCTGGTCAAACTTTGCTGGCTTAGCTTATGCCGGCCTAACTCCAGTTTAGGATGGTGCTCTGGGTCTCTTTTCCTAATCTGCTGTTCTCAAACATTCTAACCACTGCACACCACCACCACCAAATATAGGAGCACTTTATGGAAATGGGGAGGGACCTGGATTCTATTAAAACCTTGTATCCATGTTTGCATTCTAATGGTTCTGTTTGAACCTAAACATTAGGGAGATTAAAGAGACACAAAGCCATCTTCTCAGCCCACACACAACAGAGTTCAGCGTCTTTTTCAGTGTTAATTGCACAGCCCACTACAGATTTGCATTTGGACCTCTGATAGTTTCCTGGAGTCGGCACCATCTGCAGATTGTCACATTTCATTTTGCCACCAAACAAACCTGCAACATTGTTAACTTGACTAGCAGGAGGTGGAGAGACTGAGTGGGTTGCTCTAGGGCTGGTCTTCCATGATGATTTTTTTTTTTTTTAAAGGGGGGAAAGCAGCTTACTTGCAGATGATGGTGGAGGTTTGTCATCCAAAAATGTGGCTGTAATTTTTGGACCACCTCATGAGAAGTGGTGAGAACCACCTCTCATGGACCACCTCATGAGAAGAGAAATTTGGCCACCTCATGAGAGTTTATTTTCCTGGGCTCCAAGATCACCGCAGATGGTGATTGCAGCCATGAAATTAAAAGACGTTTACTTCTTGGGACAACAACAAGACAACATAATAAAAAGCCGAGACATCACCCTGCCAACAAAGGTTCGCATAGTCAAAGAGATGGTTTTCCCAGTCGTCATGTATGGCTGTGAGAGCTGGACCATAAGGAAGGCAGAGTGCTGAAGAATAGATGCTTTTGTGCTGGAGAAGACTCTTGAGAGTCCCCTGGACTGCAAGAAGATCCAATCGGTCAATCCCACAGGAAGTCTTGCCCAATTGCTTCCTGGAAGGACAAATACTGAAGCTGAAGCTCAAATACTTTGGCCACCTCATGAGAAGAGAGGACTCTTTAGAAAAGACCCTCATGCTGGGAAAGAGGGAAGGCAAAAGGAGAAGAACATAAGAAGAGCCCTGCTGGATCAGGCCAAAGGCCCATCTAGTCCAGCTTCCTGTATCTCACAGCGGCCCACCAGGTGCCTCAGGGAGCACATGAGACAACAAGATGCCTGCATCCTGTTGCCACTCCCTTGCACCCGATACCAGTAGCTCAAGGGGCGGCAGAGGATGAGATGGTTAGATAGTGTCACCGAAGCGATGAACATGAAATTGGGTGAACTCCGGAAGCTAGTGGAGGACAGAAAGGCCTGGCATGACTGAACAATAACAACAAATTTCTGGACACTGATTGGTTTCCAGTGATGTGCTTGCAGGGCTGGTCAGTCAAGGAGGCCAACTGAGGTGGTTGCCTCAGGGAGCAGATTTGCAGGGGGGACGCTCACTTCTGTCAGCTCACTTGCCTCCCCCCCAGTCCCTAGATTAGAAAATGAAGAGGGGGGGTCAGAGAAGAAGTGTGGAAGAGATGAGAGTGGTGAACTAGAGTGAACTAGAGCAGAAGCTGGAACATCGCCAGGTACTGTGGGTAGCATTGGGCATGCCTCCTTAGCGTTGAAATTCAGCATGCCGCCTCAGGTGCCAGGCAGTGGTGTAGCTGGAAAGTGTGCTGCCCAGGGGCATACCTTCCAGGTCTGCCCCTCCTCCCCAAACCTGCACCAAACACAATGAGAGCTATGCTCTGGTCACACCCAAAGGGTGTTCTGAGGCCCAGGAAGGCCAACTGTGGCCTCCTTGGGCCTCAGAACACCTTCTAAGGTCTTAAAACGTCACTTTCTGTTTTCCGAAAAACCAGAAGTGACGTTTTAAGGCCTCCCAAAGCCCTCAGAACACCCTCCAGGCTCAACCAGAGTGCAGCTCGGGTTGCTTTCGGAGGGGGTGGGGATGAATGAGGGGGGGCAGGGCTGCAGTGGGGGTGGCCATCCAGGGTGATGTGATCCCAGCAACCCCCCTCTCAGATATTGAAGGAATAAAATGTGGGCTTCTAAGACGGACGGCCCAATCCTATGGTGCTGGGCCCCCATTGGAGCAGTGGTAGCACAACTACCACTGCATCCTATGGGTGAAGTGGCAGCCTTAGGAGGCACCTCGGCAGAAGGGGACATAAAGGCAGGGCAGTATTATCCATTAGCCTGAGTAGGCTGAAGGCTAGGGGCCCCACAGGAGCTAAGGCCCATCAAGGTGGCATGTCTGGGCATCAGCCTAATGCACGGGTCTCCAGATCTGGCCCCTGAGGACTGGCCCCTGAGATCTGGCCCACCAACCCTCCAGCCAGCAGGAGACTACAGCAAGCCCACCCTTGCCAAGGCTTGGGAGCTTCCATGCAAGCCTGGCTCCATCTGTGTGTTTTGTTTTGGGAACAACTCAGAAGTACCCGGCTTGTCGGTTTCTTGCCCCTCAGATTTCTGTCCGTGTTTCTGCTGTTTTAGAGTGGGGGTGGGTGAATCTCGGACAAGAGATTCACCTGCAGCTGGATTGCCTAAGGTTGGGGGTTGGCTGCAGAAATGAGCATGTGCGTGTTTTGTAACAAGGTAATAGATGGGGAAAAGTCAGTGATGGGATCAGCTAACGACCCGGGGGAATGCTGAGTGGGCAGCAGGAAGGCTGGGTGGGACTTCCGGGTGATTGACAGCCTGTCCATCCAGGTCCGCCGCCTGCCCGCCCACCGGCCGCACAGGCTGCCCCCGGGTGGCACGCCCCGCCGCTGCGTGCCCTGGCACCTGGGGCCCCCCACCCATCCCCAGCGAGCGGGCACCCCCTCCGAGGCCAGGGCAGCCCGTGCGGCGGGTGGGCAGGCGGCGGACCCAGATGGACGGGCTGTTAATCACCCGGAAGTCCCGCCCAGCCTTCCTGCTGCCCGCCCAGTGTTCCCCCAAGTCGTTAGCTGATCCCATCACTGGGGAAAGTGATGCACTGACGGAGCTGCAGGGGCCTTATTTGCAAAGGGGGGGGGTTAAGAACCTTGCCCGCCTGCCCATCCATCAGGGGCTTCCATTCAGTGTGACAGGAGGGGGCCCAAAATACCTGCAAGGGGCCCAGCCATGGGTTAATATGGCCCTGCATATGGGCTTACCTTACAGATTGGGCCCTGAGATTGGGCAGCATAGGACTGGGCCCTGATTGGCCCAAGAGGGGGCTGGATATTTATTTTCACTCTCCCCTTCTCATTTGACCCAGTAGTGGCAATTTTTCTTCCCTCTCAGTTGTAGTTCTGATGTGACACCCGGTGCAAGGCTGGCGGGTGTTGTATTGCCTCTCTCCTAAAAATGGGCCACTGCAGGCCCACCAGGTGGAGCTTGCCTTTTATCAGATGCCCAATTAATATATTAATCAAAGGCTAATTTCTCTTTATAGCACTATAGCACGCAAACAAAACACATCAGCAGAACTCACTGTATTATAATTGGGACCATTATGTGATTAAATAATTTTATTTGATTAACAACTGGCTTTGAAAGTATGATTCAGTGAAATTTTAAAATTAACAACGCAGATGCTGGTCCCAAAAGGAAGGGCATTGTGAGGTAACTTACCATTTGCAAAAATTACTGCATTACTGAAAGGAAATGACTGTGTTTGGTGGATTCTTTTTCCTCCGTGCAGGAAACTGGAATGTAAAACATTCCCTTTTATAGTAACACAGCCAAAAGGGTTTCAAAAAATAAACACCGATCATAGGTGTTGAAAACCTGTATTTAAAAAAACATATTGACATTTATTTCAGCTGAACTCTGTCAGCTTCAATTGCTTGTGGTTGCTATTGCTGGGAGGAAGAAATTCACAGCAGTCAGCCTTAAATGCAAAAATATCCCCTCACTTTGGACTCAGCCCACAAAGAGAGGCCATTTTCATCTTCATCAATTTTGACTTCTAATCACAGCCCAGACAATTAGCTGAGAAGCAGATTGTGCTTGCTGGTTAAAGCACTAATTGATTAATCTACCAGTTAGCAGGATTAAATGTTGCAGACGCAATTCATGACACACTGACAGGATACTCTGGAATAAAAAATGCTGAGGGTAAACTGAAAGGGTATCAGGTTTTCTCTAATTACCATAGCCTTACTCACGCATTCAAGCCTGACTGCATAGCAGGATAAGAGGGGAGACTCACGCACTCACACAATAGCTAACCACACCGCTGGCTTTCCCCACATTTAGCACTGGTTTGGCAGAGGCCATTAGTGGGCCCAAGAGAGTTTCTCCCTGTGTTCTAGAATCTTGGCCCCTCAGGGTTCTAGAAAGTGGTTCCCAAACTGTGGGTCAGGACCCACCACGAGTCAATTTCAGGTGGATCATGAAGCACCTAGAGCAGCCATATTGAAAATATGGGGGAAAGGGATGCTGGAAAGGGGGAGGACTGTGTGGTTGTTTTGCTTGTGTCAAGATCGTAAATAAGTTTTTTTTTTCTTTTTGATTCGCATTGCTAATGGAAAATGGCTGAGAAATAACCCAACATTGCTGCATTCTCAGGAAAAGCAGCAGGCTCTGGCGTCACAATGAGTGCACTTCGAGCCGTGACATCACTTCCGATGGGTCCCAGACAGATTGTCATTTTAAAAAGTGGGTCCCAGTGCTAAAACGTTTGGGAACCACTATTCTAGAACATGATACACAGGGTGAACCAAGGGGGGTGGCCATAAAGTGTGCTGTGAAGGTGTCAATAGCCAGTTTGCTCTTATTTCCTTTCTCCCCAGATAAGAATGTAAGAAAAGCCCTGCTGGATCAGGCCAAAGGCCCATCTAGTCCAGCTTCCTGTATCTCACAGTGGCCCACCAGATGCCTCAGGGAGCATGCAAGACAACCAGATACTTGTATCTCGCTGCCACTCTCCTGCATCTGGCATTCTGAGGTAACCTATTACCCTTGCACCACCCCCAAGGAAGACACCAGATTGTGTTTGGGGTTTATTTAAGCACAAGTGACCAGTTTTTAAGTCATGAAGCCTACTGAACACCCATCCCTCCCTCACCAGTCTGGGGTAGGCAAAAAACCTGTGCCATCCTTGGCCAATTTGGATGACAGAAAAAAATTCCTACCCGGTCCTCATGATGAGTGACCAGCTAATCTCAGACTGGACATACCCATCATCGCTTGTAACCTGTGATGGAATTTTCCTCCATAAATCTGCCCAATCCCTTTTAAAGGCATCTAAGCCACCTCCTCACCACCTCCTGTGGAATTAGTTCCACAGACTAATTGCACGCTGGGTAAAAACATATTTTCTTTTGTTTGTTGGAACTCTCCTAATGCTCTGCTTTAGTGGATGTCCCCTGGTTCTGGTATTGTGTGAGAGGGAAAAGAGTTTCCCTCTATCTACTCTATCCACCCCGTGCATAATTTTGTACGTCACAATCATGTTCCCCCTCAGGCGCCTTCTTTCTAAACTGAAGAGTCCATAAGAACATAAGAAGAGCCCTGCTGGATTAGGCCAAAGGCCCATCTAGTCCAGCTTCCTGTATCTCACAGCGGCCCTCCAGATGCCCCAGGGAGGCACGAGACAACAAGATGCTTGCATCCTGTTGCCACTCCCTTGCACCCGGTACTCTGAAATAGCCTTACCACTAATGTAAGGAGGTTGCACAATCCATCATGGCCTATAGCCCACGATGGACTTTTCTTCCAGAAATCTGTCCATTCCCCTCTTAAAGGCATCTAGGCCAGATGCCATCACCACCTCCTGTGGCAAAGAGTTCCACAGATTAACTACCCGCTGGGTAAAAAAGTACTTCCTTTTATCTGTTTTAACTCTCCCACCCCTCAGTTTTAGCAGATGCCCCCTGGTTCTGGTGTTCTGAGAGAGGGAAAAGAACCATGCAGCATGAAGGGAGAGAACTGCAGGACACTACTGCCTTGCAGAGGTCTCAAAACACAGATTCACTACCCCCTAGCAGTATTGGTGGGTCAGTCTGGACGATGCTTACTTCAATCAGTTCCGCATCCACACAGGCCCTGAGATAGGACAGTAAAAGCCATTAGCCCATCTTACCCAGCAGTGCAGCAGCCCCTTGTTGCCCAACATTCTGCCCCCCTCCCCCAACAGCAGACCAAGGCACAAAGAACCACCCCTGCCCTGCTCCTCGTCTTCCTCCTGCACTCTCTGAATTTAAAAAGAGAGTGGAAGAGGGAGAAGCAAAGAGAATACACGGGTGGCTTAAGCAGCAATTTTCAATCGGTGTGCCACGGCATATTGGTATGCAGTGAAAGGCAGGGCCGGCCTTAAGACGATGTAACTAATGTTGTCACATTGGGCCTGCACTTGGGGGGGGGGCGCACCAGCACAGGGAGCATATCTCTTGCCAGGATCTCTATGAGCTGTAAGTGAGTGGGGCAAGCAGAGCAGCCTTATCTTGGGTCCTCCCACCTGTCCCTGCTTCCGAACTGCCCAAAAATGGCCCTCCTGGAAGCAGATGGTGGTGATGTCATCATGTCACACCAAGTATTTCCAGATGCCACACTTTACACATGGCACTACAAGCGCTCTTTTGGTGCATAGGGGGGCTCTCTTTTGGTGCGTGGGGAGGGTGGGGAGCCACGAGAATGCCCCACATTGGGCCCAACCAGAGGCAGATCTAAGGGAGGGCAAAGCTCTAAGTTTTGCAAGGAGCCTTACCTTGCAGTAGAAATCACTCCTCTCCTGCACCGTTTTAGCCAATCCTTACAGGGAAAAGCAACATCTTGGCATTGCTTACTGGCTACAGCAGCAAGGGAGAGGAGGGATTTACATGACAGGCTAAAGCTTCTTGCAACACTTAGAGCTTTGCCCTCCCTGTAGATCCGCCTCTGCTGGATCCATCCATTCCTGGAGCTAGCTCTGGTGAATGCTGTGGGAATTTGGAGCACAATGTTGAAAATAATTGAAAACGTCATCTGGGTTCTGCGGCTCTATTTCGAGGGCAACTGACTGTAGTAATAAATTGTCTGTCCCTCTTCCTCAGCTGGCCATGCAAGAACCTGGAAGAATCTCCTGGAAATGAAATCACAAGATGTGAGGACCATAGAGAAGACCATAGAGAGGACCACGGAGAAGGCCATAAAGAGAAGAAGAATGCTGAAAATTGCTGGTTTAGAGAAATGAAAGAAATAGAGGCAGCAGCAGGAAATGGAGGCAATGGCCTAGAGCCACAGCAATGGCCTGTGGTAATGGTGACCACAATGGTCACCCTGCTAATCCACTGCCTGAGGCCAGCCCTACACCACATCCTTAAATTTTTGCAACATCACTCTTTATGTTTTGCACCACCTCTTCCAGGAGTAGCCCCCGTCTTCTCTAGTAATAGTTGCTGCAACAAGCCACAAGCCCACCGAAGGCCGGAAAAGAAGAAAATATGGAGGGTTGCTATGCAACTGTCAGGCTCAGCACTTTGGCGTTAGCTGCAGCATGACAAAAGTGACTGCAAATACACAACTGTGCATGTAATGACAACAGAGAGAAGGCCCAGTGGGACGTTTGCTGCAGGGGCAAATGAACAAACACCAAGCCATTCCAACCAAATATATATTTGTGACATATTTATCCTACCTTTCTTCCAAGGTGGTCACCTGGTGAGCATTGGGGTTGAATGGGAATCTGAACCCAGGTCTATTAACTGGTGTATACTTTCCTCTCGGGAAAAATGCAGGTGTTTGGAATGTGTAGGGAATTTGAGAAAATCTGTATCTCAGGGGACACTCTCTCTCTCTCTCTCTCTCTCTCTCTCTCTCTCTCTCTCTCTCTCACTCTCACTCACTCACTCACTCAATCGGCTTTGCCTTTTGTTGTCCTTCTGAGGAGTGGGCAGATGGCAATGAATCATGTGGTGGTGAGTTTCTCTGCTTCTTGCAGGCTGAGGCGTCATTGTTTAGAGTGAGGCTAGTGGGCAGACTCTTTAAAGAATAGTGTCACAAAACAAAAGTCTAACAAAGTGGGTTTAATCATGTGGCTGGCTGGCTAAGTATTTCCCTCCTGGACTGCCCTTGAAGGAGCCAAAATGCTGCCACCATGTGGTCTGAAGAGAGAACTTTTTTAGTATATGTGCTGCCGAAGCGAGCACTGGTCTGAAAAGAGAACTGATGTGCAGGAGAGCAGAGTCATACACAGGCATTCCATGGTAATCATTTGAAAGCTCTGTGCACTGTTAATGAAATTAAGGGCGCAATCCTAACCAACTTTCCAGCACCGGGGTAAGGGCAGTGCAGCTCTGAGATAAGGGAACAAACATTCCCTTACCTTTAGGAGGACTCTGGGATTGCGCCCCAACTGCAGGCTGCAGCACATGCCCCATTGGCACTGCTACATCAGTGCTGGAAAGTTGGTTAGGATTGCCCCAGGGAGGATTACCCAAGAGAGGCTCCTGCCTGCTCCATCATGCGCTGGATACAGCACACGCACGCCAGCCTTGCCATTCCTGCGCAAGTTAGGATCAGTAGTGTCATCCTGTAACGAGTTGCCGGAATGCTAGGCAGGACTTATCGCTTGATTGACAGGCAGCCCGTGACGCATCGCCACCTGCCCGCCCGCTGCGCGGGCTCCCTCCGGTTGGCGCGCCCCTCCACTGCTTGCCTAGGCACCCAGCGTGCCCCCCAGGCAAGCGGGCACCCCCTCCGAAGCCAGGGGTGCACGCGCGGCGGGTGGGCAGGCAGCGACGCATCATGAACGGGCAGCCAATCAGGCAGTAAGTCCCGCCTAGCGTTCTGGCAGCTCGTTGCCGGATAACACCGCTGGTTAGGATTGTGCCCTTATGCAGGATTTGGTTCATCAAACGCACATTAATTCCTCCTCTGGCACTGCCGCTCATCCTTTAGTAGGCGTCCTGTGTCTGCATGTGTCCTGGCAGCACTTGCCTGCTGAAAAGGGGTTAATTTTCCCTCAAAGGTTTTTCCCTTTTGGGGATCAAAGAACTCCTGGTTCAGGTGCATCACATGATTCACCCCAACCAACTTTCACAAGCACCCCTGACTCAAGATCTATTTTTAACCATAAAAACGATGTTACTGGCAGGAACCACGCGGGGGATCCACTGGAAGTGATGTAATTAACATGGAAGTGATGTTATGTTATGGCAGGAAGTGACATCATCAAGCAGGAAGAGCTATCATTATAACATAATAAAATGACACTCCTGAAAGACAAATTGGCATTCTTGGACTGTAGCAATTGTACAACCATGAAACATCTCCGTCAGAAAGCAAGATGAGGACAAAATATGATGTAAAAGCACTGAACTAAACACAAAATGTAAAAAACCCTCTCTTGAAAATTCAAACTGTTAACACTCACAAAAGGAATATAATAAGAGTAAGGTCTGCAGTTTCCAAGATGGCTGCTCCTAGCGTTCCGCAACCCACCTGACATCAGTTCGTGACCCACCAAGTGGATCCCGACCCATAGTTTGAATAACAGCACAGTAGAGTTTACCACTGCACAAGCATGCTTAAGATGGTGTGGTAACAGAATATACCGTTTTCAAATGGTTTTCTGTTTTTAAACTCTAATTGCATAGGGGAAATAACGGAACCTTAATTACGGGAGCAATAACTGGTGCTCTGATCATGCTACCAGTTTTTGTGTTCCTGGAGCATAGTTTTATTTCAAAAAATGACAGGGACACAATAAATCACCCACACATGGGTGGATGTCGCCCACCCCTCTGGTGTCGTTGGAAAAAATACACATGACAGCTGATTCCTATCCGTCAGGAATTTAAGGCAGAAGACAGTACTTCCCCTCCCCTCTGCTGACATTTTATACATACGAGGCATGTCTGGCATAGCGCTACTGCTATTACTTTTTGCTACTTAATATTGCTGAGTACTCCACAGCTGTCCTGTGCAGTGCAGGGGTGATCCGGGGGAGTCAGTGCCTGGGGACAGGCCTCCAGGGGTGTGCCCAGCGGCGTCATGCAGCCGGAATGCTGGGTGGGAGGAACGGGTGAGGGGCAGCCCACCTGTTGCGTTCCGGTCCATTTTACCATCTTCCCCGCCCCCGCGGGGCGAAACGGAACGCAACAGAATGGAACGGAACGGAACGGGGGCGGGGAAGACGGTGAAACGGAACGGAATGGAACGGGCAGGCTGCCGCTCACCCGTTCCTCCCGCCCAGCGTTCCGGCTGCATGATGCCACTGGATGTGCCCCCATCTGCTGCCCTGCCCCCACCCAGAGCCGTTTCAAGCGGCTACCAAGCACCAGCCGCCCTTCCAAATAGAGGCAGGTGCCGCTCGCTTGTTGCGCCGCTCCGGAAAGTGGCTTCCGTGGCTAGTTCTGGAGCGGCTTCATGCAGCTACCAAGCACTGCCCGCCCTCTGGGAAGGGGATGCTGGTGCTTGGTAGCCGCATCGCACCGCTCCGGGAAGCGGCTTGTGTGGCTACCAAGCCAAATTTGGACACATGCAGCGCTGTCATCTGGCAACGAGCTGCCGGAACGCTAGGCGGGACTTACCTCCTGATTGGCTGCCCGTCCGTGACGTGTCGCCGCCTGCCCGCCCGCCGCGCGGGCACCCCTGGCTTCGGAGGGGGTGCCCGCTTGCCTGGGGGGCGCGCTGGGTGCCTGGGCAAGCAGCGGAGGGGCGCACCAACAGGAGGGAGCCCACGCAGCGGGCGGGCAGGCGGCGACACATCACGGACAGCCTGTCAATCAAGCGGTAAGTCCCGCCTAGCGTTCCGGCAGCCCGTTGCCGGATGACACTACTGGACACATGCATGCCAGAGGCATACCAAGAGGGGGATCCCAGCACTATGTTTCACAAGCAGCCACTTCCCCTCCTCTTTGGAGCCATTCCCAGTGGCTAGAGCAAAATGGAGGCTATGGAGGCTCGGAAGAGGAGCGGGAGTGGCTGCTTGCTGAACTTAGTGCTGGGATCCCCTTCTAGGCACGTCTCTGACATGTGCATACCTAGGGTTACCAGATGCAAACAGGGACAGGGTGCCTATACCTTTAACCATTGCATAGAAGAGGGAATTTTGGCAGATGCAGCTTTTGAGACCCTTCCATGATGAGCTGCACCTGCCCAAATTCCCTCTTCTATACAATGGTTAAAGGTAGAGGCACCCTGTCCCAGTTTGGATCTGGTAACCTTATGCATACCCTGTGGTGGAACAGTTCATTCTGCTATTGTATTCTCCTATAGATAGGTCTACCTCACACAGGAGTAAGACTAGACTGATCAAGAAAGGGTGCTCCTCTCCCTGGTCCCACCTGATATAGTTTTCTTTCTCTATTACCCAGCTTCAGGGCCGGCTCTAGCAGTGGCGGGGCCCAATGTGGGGCATTCCTGCGGAGCCCCCAACCCTCCCTGCGGGGCCCCCCACTCACCAAGAAGAGCTCTGTTCATGCCACGTGCACAGCATGGCATGTAGAAGTAGCTGGTGGTGATATCATAACATCACCGCCAACTGCTTCCAGGTGGCCCATTTTGGGCTGTTCAGAGGCAGAGGCAGGTGGGAGAGACCAAGGTAAAGCTGCTCTGCTCGCCCCACTGACCTACAGCCCATAGAGATCCCAGCTGCAGCCATAGGCAATATGCTCACCCTGCTATTACGGGCAGCGATGGGATTAACAAACGACCTGGGGGAACACTGGGCGGGATGTATGCGGAACTCCTGCACGATTGGCTGCCCGTCAGTTCCATCCCGCCGCCTTCCCCGCCACCACACGGGCCGCCCTGGCCTCGGAGAGGGTGCCTGCTCGCCTGGGGGGGCCCCGGGGGCCCGGGCACATAGCAGTGGGGTGTGCCAACCGGGGGCAGCGGGCCCAGCCCCGCAGGGCTGGCGGGGACAGCGGCAGGGCAGAACAGATGGCCTGCCAATCGCGCGGGCTGCCAATCATGGGCTTCCAATTACGAGTACTTCCCGCCCAGCGTTCCCCCAGGTCGTTTGTTAATCCCATCGCTGATTACGGGGCCCCCTGAAGCACAGGGCCCGATGTGACGCCATTAGTCACATTGGCTTAAAGCCGATCCTGCCTAGCTTATTTCTTGCCCTGGGGTAGGTCGGTGCCAGCTGCCCCAATGGGGTTGCTCGGATCTATGCCTGCTGTTTAGCAGTTGCAGCTCCAAGCAAGCTACATGGCCAGAATTGATGCTGCATAGCCCAAGAACAGGAGCCTGGATGCAGCCTAATGGCCATGCTCCCAGCACGGCCAGTTCCTCCCTCCCTCCTGCCCTCCCCCCCCCCGCCCAGAACTGCTCAAACTCACAGCATGGTCTTCGGCCGGCACACTTGGGCTGGCACTGCTGCCAGCATTGGCCCAAAGGCACCAGAGCTGACGTAAGGGTCATGAAAGGGATAGATCCGTGATTTGGAGCATGAAGTTTAAAACTACAAGGAGGAGGATGGGGGCGTGGAATAAAGTTTGTAATTTCAAGACAGATACAGCAGAAGTTATCAAACTCAGGGAGAACAAAAGAGTCTTGTGAAGGCTCTGCTTGAAAGCACAATAGCTGACACAGGCAGCTAGACTTGCTAGAGATTAGAACGCAGGGAACAGAACAGTGAAAGGTGTAGAAAAGTCACATTTTCGCATCCTGCTGCTAGCACAAAGAAATTCATCTTGGCAGAGAAGTCGTAACAGGTAATGCGCAGGCGTAATGACTTTACGGATACGCCCCTGCTTAGCTAATAGCTCATCTGCATGAACACATAACGCCTGTAGAGGGGGGAACATGTCTAGGAGTGGTATGTGCGAGGCCAGTGATGGCGAGCCTATGACACGCATGTCGAAGGTGACACACCACAGCGTTTCGAGTGACACACCAGCATTCCCCAATGCCTGACAAAAGCTGAGTTTGTTTTACTCAGTTTCCATTTTTGTAATTATTTGATGTTTCTTTACATAAACCATACATGATTGGACTGTATTTTTTGTTTAAATAAATGAATATAAAGAATTGTTTCTCTTTTGTGGGGGGGGGGGATTGACACACCAGTAGAGTCAAATTAAGCATTTTCCTAAGTTTTGACACTCCAAACCCAAAAGGTTCGCCATCACTGTGCTAGGCGGACAGAAAGTTTTGTCACTTCTTAGTAGCCAGCCAATGGCCAACGGAAGAGGGAAGTCCAGCCAGAGCAGGGTCTATATAAGTTGTAATTGTGTATTGTTCGAGGAGGTGGTTTTACCCCTCCCTTTGCTGTAGTAAAGAACATTCAAACTGCAATCTCATTGACTCTCTGTGTACTATTTTGGGGTGCTGTGTGTTTAGCCAGGGGGGTTAAGCATTCACCTTTAGAGCACCAGTCTGTTCAGTGGGAACAGATATTCTGGGAGGGTCAGTGGGACCCTAGTCCATTCAAGAGGAATGGACAGTGTGCGTTTGTTCGAACTTGGTGCTGGATGTCTGACCAGGTTGGGGTCAGGCATCCCCTTTTGGAGCACTGAGGCTTGGCCAGGGGGGCCGGGCACTCTGAACAATTTGGCACACCAGTGGTGATTGGTCAGTGGGATCAACACACAACTGGTTTGGTCAAGGGGGATCAAACCATTCCAACGATTTGGTGCAACTGGGCACTCTGGTGTCTGGCCAGTGGGGTCAGGCACCAGGCGGGTCAGGGGGACCCGCTATCTCTAACAGTCAGTGCTCCTGTGCCAACACTGCTGCCGCTAGGCCAATGCTAGCAACTAGCGTCGGCCGAACGCTGGGCATTGGATTGCGCCCTGAGACAACTCTTGCAGATATCATTCATTGATGAGCTTTCCCATGACAGAAACACACGTTTGAGCTGGGCCTAAATTCATTGGGGCATCATAAGTTGGACAGACACTGTCCAGGCTTGCGGGTGGGCCTATACTTACCGGGGCGGGCGGCTGGAGAAACACTGGGCATAGCAGGACCCACCAGCTGGGTATGGGGTCCAGGTCCCACAGGGCAGACCTCCCCTTGAGGAGGAGACCCTGGATGCAGGTGGGCCAAGCCCCCACCGATCCCACACGAACCAGGCGACTCGCTTGGGAGCCATTGGCAAAGTGGGCAGCTCAACAAGCCCTCCTGCAAGCCACGGCGGGGCTGGCAGTCGGCCCATGTGCTTGGTCAGGGCCTCAGGGGGTGGCGGGAGTGTCTCCGATGGCTCCGTGCCAGCGGCAACACTGCCGGGGGCTCCGCCACTCCCGCCAGACACGGCCCCAAGCCTCTGCACAGGCAGGCCAGGAAGGGCAAGGCCGCGGCTGAGGGCCTACTCAGAGCGGAGCCTCGGAGCAGGCAAGGCCCCAGTAGAAAGAGGCAGGGCTCCGGACTGTAAGTCTTTTCTCCGTCCTACTCCGGAGGTGGCCAGGCCGGAGGGACTGACCTGGGGGAGGCAGGGCCACCTTTTAAATAGAGAAGCTGCTTGTGATGAAGGCAGTTGGGGCTGGAGTCCTGGAGGAGAGAGGTTGTGGTGGGACCACACCAACTCCAGGGAAGAGGACGTTGGGTGCTGTGACCCCCTCCCCCTGCAATCTGAGGCATTCTGCTCTCCCTGTATCCCGAGGTCATGCCAATCTTTAAGAAAGGGAGAAGGGGGGACCCTGGAAACTACAGGCCTGTCAGCCTAACGTCTGTTCCGGGTAAGATGGTGGAAAGCCTCATCAAAGTTAAATCCTAAAACATGTAGAGGAACAAGTACTGCTAAAGGAAAGTCAGCATGGCTTCTGTAAGGGTAAGTCTTGCCTCACAAACCTTTTGGAATTCTTTGAAAAGGTCAACAGGCACGTGGATGTGGGTGAACCTGTGGATATCATATACCTGGATTTTCAGAAGGCATTTGACACGGTCCCCCACCAAAGACTGCTGAAGAAACTTCACAGTCAGGGAGTAAGAGGGCAGGTCCTCTTATGGATCCAGAATTGGTTGAGGGCCAGGAAACAGAGAGTGGGGGTCAATGGGCAATTTTCACAATGGAGAGAGGTGAAAAGTGGAGTGCCCCAGGGATCTGTCTTGGGGCTGGTGCTTTCCAACTTGTTCATAAATGACCTGGAGACAGGGATAAGCAGCGAGGTGGCCAAGTTTGCAGATGACACAAAACTTTTCTGGGTGGTGAAGACTGGAAGGGATTGTGAAGAGCTCCAGAAGGATCTCTCCAAGTTGGGGGAATGGGCAGCCAAATGGCAGATGCGTTTCAACGTAGACAAGTGTATAGTGATGCACATTGGTGCAAAAAACCAAAACTTCACCTATAGGCTAATGGGTTCTGAGCTGTCTGTGACAGCTCAAGAGAGAGATCTTGGGGTGCTGGTGGACAATTCAATGAAGGTATCGACCCAGTGTGCGGGAGCAATTAAGAAGGCCAATTCCATGCTTGGGGTCATTAAAAAAGGGGTTGGGAATAAAACAGCCAATATTATCATGCCATTATACAAATCGATGGTAAGGCCACACCTGGAATATTGCGTATAGTTCTGGTCGCCGCACCTCAAAAAGGACATAGTGGAGCTGGAAAAGGTGCAGAAGAGAGAGATGAAAATGATTAAGGGGCTGGAGTACCTCACTTATGAAGAAAGACTGCAGCGTTTGGGGCTCTTCAGCCTAGAAAAAAGGCGCCTGAGGGGGGACATGATTGAGACATACAAAATAATGCACGGAAGGGATAGAGTCGATAAAGGGATGTTCTTTTCCCTCTCTCAAAACACCAGAACCAGGGGACATCCGCTAAAACTGAGGGTTGGAAGAGTTATATCAGATAAAAGGAAGTACTTTTTTACCCAGTGGGTAGTTAGTCTGTGGAACTCTTTGCCACAGGAGGTGGTGATGGCATCTGGTCTAGATGCCTTTAAGAGGGGATTGGACAGATTTCTGGAAGAAAAGTCCATCGTGGGCTATAGGCCATGATGGATTGTGCAACCTCCTTACATTAGTAGTAGGCTACTTCAGAGTACCGGGTGCAAGGGAGTGGCAACAGGATGCAAGCATCTTGTTGTCTCGTGCCTCCCTGGGGCACCTGGTGGGCTGCTGTGAGATACAGGAAGCTGGACTAGATGGGCCTTTGGCCTGATCCAGCAGGACTCTTCTTATGTTCTTATGTCGGAATACTCCTCAGCCCAAGCTGATGGTGCGCTACCCGAGACCCCTGCTGCAAAAGTGACCACTGCCAATGCTCTACCCAACCTGGGGCCCACCCCAGGAGTCTGACAGACACACTTGTAAGTTACTTTGTGGGTTGAATGTCCTGAAGAGGTGTGGACTGATGGTTGAGCTGCCAGTACTGCCTGAAGCGAAGAAGGAGAATCTGTGGTGGCAGAATGGAGGCAAGGATGAGCTGATCAGTCACTGCAAGTAAGAGTTACAGGGAAGTGTGTGAGAAGGTCAGCTGGCAAAAGGACGGAGTACGACCTTGAGGACCAGTCCAAGGCTTGACTTACGACTGCCTGCTGAAGATCGATGGCACATACCCTGAGGAGAGAACCACACTGTGAAGGCTGCATCTGGGACAGAGAATTCGGTGAATCACAGAATACTGTATATTTGTAAAAAAAAAACCCGCTGAAAAATGGTGATTTAGACTAGCCTGCCCATGTAAACCACCTTGGGCATTTGCTTCAGCATGGGAAAGGTGGGGTATAAATTCTTCAAATAAATAGGATTAGAAAGAGTTTATTTCTTCATGGAGGAACATGGAGGGTTGAAAATTGTTCTATTCCTTCTCTGTCACTCTAAGAGTGCAATCCTAATCTGGAGTTAGGTCGGCACAGTTAGGCCAGCAAAGTTTGGCCAGCACAAGGGACACCATAAAGTATACTTGAACCGCTCTCGGAATGTCCAGCACACAGACATGCACCGTACCCTGGACTCTGAGAGTGGTTGAAACTTGCTTTACAGTGTCCCATGTGGCCTAACTTTACGGTCTAACTCCAGGTTAAGATTGTAGTCTAAGTGCCCAAGGAACCAAGCAAATGAGAGATCAGCACAATAGCTCAGATGGAATGGACAGCCACTTAACAGCATTGATTTCTTGGGACTGGTCCACATACTGACTCCTAGAAATGGGAGCGTAGGAGATCTGCAGGGCACCTGACTGTTAATTGCCTGCCTATAGTTATGAACCATGAAAGAGAAGAATGACCCTACTGCACTAAATTAAAAGGTGTTAGAAGTTGGCTTCCTTTTGAAAAAAGATTTTCAGCTAGCAGAAATCATGGCTGCCGAATGCGATAATTAGAGTTTCGCAGCCCCAATTTCTCTGGCTTTTAACTCCATCTCGGTGTCAAGGCAGTGCAGCAGGCAGAGTGGATGTGGTTATAGCCAATTTACAGTTCACCAGGTGGGTCATATAGCCTGGAGAGAACTGGACTGGTTATAAAGCCGGAATCTGAATTATTTCATTACATTAGTAGTAGGCTATTTCAGAGTACCGGGTGCAAGGGAGTGGCAACAGGATGCAAGCATCTTGTTGTCTTGTGCCTCCCTGGGGCACCTGGTGGGCCGCTGTGAGATACCGGAAGCTGGACTAGATGGGCCTTTGGCCTGATCTAGCAGGGCTCTTATGTTCTTATAACACAAATCACAGCTTGATATTCCCGTGTCCATTGTGAAGGAATAGGGATCTAGAGCAGGAGTGTCACACGTGTTTCAAACAGCTGTCAGAAAGCATTCATGATGCCTGCTGTGGGCTGGACGTGATGTAATTAAGCAGGAAGTGATGTCATATTAAAAAAAAAAGAGCCCCACTGGATCAGGCCAAAGGCCCATCTAGTCCAACTTCCTGTATCTCACAGTGGCCCACCAGATGCCTCAGGGAGCACACGACACAACACGATGCCTGCATCCTGTTGCTGCTCCCCTGCATTTGGCATTCTGAGGTAAATTTCTGAGGAAAAATTCTGAGATAAATATGAGGGAAATAGAATTTGCTATCCTGTCTGTGGGGAGGGAGCTATAATAACTTGCCACTCAGTCTGGCCAGACATAAGCACCTTTCCCCTACTTAGGAACATTAGCTGCAAATGATGGAAAAGAAGATATGGAAATCTTGATCATATTTTCAAGATATATGAGAGCCCAGTTATCAGTCAGGCTGCCCTTTCAGCAGTGTCACCCCAGCTCAGCAAATGAAAGTCACCCCTGAGCTAGAGCTTTAGAATCAGGAAACAGCACTAGAATGAACTTCTGGTTCTGAACTGAAAGCTGTCACTGGTCACAGATGTTTAGACGAAGATGGGGTGGCATGCTATGCCCGCATCTCTGTGGTCCAAGCCCAGCTTGATTAACATAAGAACATAAGAAAAGCCTTGCTGGATCAGGCCAAGGGCCCATCTAGTCCAGCTTCCTGTATCTCACAGTGGCCCACCAGATGCCTCAGGGAGCACACAAGACAAGATGCAAGCATCTTGTTGCCACTCCCCTGCATCTGGCATTCTGAGGTAGCCTATTACCCTTGCACCACCCGCAAGGAAGACACCAGACTGAGGGTGGGGTTTACCTTTATTAAACACAAATGTAAATCATGAAACCTACTGTACACCCATCCCTCCCCCCCCCCGAGTCTGGGGTAGGCAAAAAATCTGCCATCCATGGCCAATTTGGATGACAGAAAAAAATTCCTACCTGGCCCACATACCCATCATCGCTTGTAACCTGCAGTGGCCAATATACAAAGGTGGACCACTGAGGATGTGCAAAAGTGTAACATAATTGTGTAACATAATTGCAAACATGAGGATTTCTGCATGCACAATATGGTTGTGCATTCCCCTCCCCACCCAGGTACTGAAAACTATACCTTTGTATGCACGAACATAATTTTGCAAAATAAAGTACCTAAGCACAGGATAAGGAGACGTGGTGGCGCAGCGAGTTAAGCTGCTGCTGCTGAGCTTGCTGACGGGTTGGCAGTTCAAGACCACGTGACAGAGTGAGCTCCCGTCGCTTGTCCCAGCTCCTGCCAACCTGGCAGTTTGAAAGCATGTAAAAATGCAAGTAGATAAATATGTATCACTTTGGTGGGAAGGTAACGGCGCTCCATGCACCTTGGCGTATAGTCATGCTGGCCACATGACACGGAAGCTTGTCCTCGGACAAACGCTGGTTCTTCGACTTAGAAACGGAGATGAGCACCGCCCCTACAGTGGTCACAACTTGACCATTCGGTCGTGGGGAAACCTTTACCTTTACCTTTTAAGCACATGATAGAGTTTTTATTGATTTTAGACTTTTAATATTTAAATTTAGTAAAGATTGTATTTAGTGAAGCCCCACTGACAGCACAGATAGATTACCAAGGGGATAACGTGACACTGAGAGAATGCTGGGCTTGTACACACCCTCCTGCAATACTGATAAAGGTAAAGGTTTCCCCACGACCGAATGGTCTAGTCGTGACCAACTGTAGGGGGCGATGCTCACCTCCGTTTCAAAGCCTGTAGAGCCGGCGTTTTGTCCGAGGACAAGCTTCCGTGGTCATGTGGCCAGCATGACTCTACGCCGTAGCGCACGGAACGCCGTTACCTTCCCACCGAAGTGGTCCCTATTTATCTACTTGCATTTAGGTGCTTTTGAACTGCTAGGTTGGCAGGAGCTGGGACAAGCCACGGGAGCTCACTCCGTCGCGCAGTCTCGAACTCCCAACCTTCTAGTCGGAAAGCCCAGCAGCAGCAGTTTAACCCACTGTGCCACCATGTCCCAAACACTATACTGATACTATGAGCTAAAAAGGACTCATCTTCCTGCCAAGCGTGAATCTGAATCTGAATCTAGGAGGTGTTTTTTTTTTTTTTTTTTTTAAAGCCCTCTTTGAAAATGAACATATTTGATCTGGATTCAGGAACAGTCACTATGGAAACCCAAGGTCATTTCTGCAGACTGGCTCTTCTGGATGAAACACACAGCAGAAGGAAGGATGGGTGGAAGACAAGGGATCTTTCCAAGAACCACAAATGGAGAAGCACTGTAGCTTAACCTGCTTCAGGAACAGGAAGAAATGAGACGCTCAGAGAGTCGTCCCATTGATCTCAGCGGGGTCCTCTGCCAACTTCTTCCCCCTACACAAGTGCAGAGAAAAGGGCCTTATGGGTAAAGGTCATCCTCGTATGTAAGTAGCACATGGAACCGGTTGCCTCTCGCCTCCCACAGCATCCACAGCCTCATCCTCACCAGCAGTTCTTTCATGCCAGCAGCACCCTACAGTTCCCACATCCCTATGCAGATGACGGAGGGACTTTGCTCCAAGGGAGCTGGCATCTCCTGCCAACACGTTAGCATAGGCATCCTCAAAATTCGTCATAGTGGGAGTGCAGTCCCAACCTGGAGTCAGGCTGGCACAGCTAGGCCAGCAAAGTTTGGCTGGCACAAAGGCCACCATAGAGTGCATTTGGGCCACGCTCGGAGTCAGGGAGGATGGCGCATGTCTGTGTGCTGGCCTCTCCGACTCCGAGAGTGGTCCAAACATACTTGACGGTGTCCTTTTTGCCAGCCAAACTTTACTGACCTAACTGTGCCTTCCCAACTCCAGGTTAGGATTGTGCTCTGAGTGAGACAGGGGTGGTGGATAAGTGGGGAAGCACTGCCGTGTTGCCAAGCAAAGTGAAAGAGACAGCATTTGATACCCTGCCTCACTCTTGCCTGACATATTCATACTGTGGAGGGGGCTCATTATCCAAGGGCTTTGCACCTGCAGATTTGAACAACCATGGGTGCCTCCCCCCACCTCAGAAGGCCTCTAGGGCAGGACTGGAAGCATCTCCCAGTTCATGTCTGGGACTTCTGGTCATGTCCAGGCAGTGGCGGATCTAGGGGGCAGGGGGGGCACGAGCCCTGGGCGCCATCTTGGGGCCGTCTAGGGGGGCGCCAGAGGCCCCCGCAACATTGCGCGGGTAGACCTGGGTTCCGGAGCCCAGGTCTACCTGGGGCTGCTTCTGGTGGGTAGACCTGGGCTCCCAGGGGGGCACACTTCTATTGGGTGCCCCGGGTGCCATTTTGACTAGGTCCGCCCCTGTGTCCAGGAGGTGTTCTGAGGTTCAGGGAGGCATGTGACCCACTCCATTGGCCTCAAATGTTTGTAACTGAAAGTTGCTGGTGAAACTGGGCTTCCAATTGCATCCTGGAAGCCTTCTGAGGAGGCAGGGAAGCTCATGGAATGGGCCGCCAGCTGAGTGTGACTTCTGGAATTATTGCAGTGCCACAACACTGCCCCACCTCAGAACTCCAGTACCCATAGATTTTGCTATCAAGGGGGGGGGTCCCTAAATAATCCCTTGCAGATACCAAGGGCCTATTGTATACCTGTGTGCATGGTGCTGTGTGCATGCTAGGCAAGCATGACCCAGGCCAGTTTTTGTGATGCTTTGCTTGGTCTGATAGCGCTAAAGCATCAGGACCTTCAGGCCTTTAGAGTGGAGGGCAAATATTGTTTTAGGGGAGCAATCCCTAGTGAGAAACAACATTGCCTGGGGAAATTCCAGGACTAGCTACAGCTTGCTTGGTCAGCCAATTCACACTTATAAACAAACTTCCTGAATTGGAGGTAAACAAGACCATTCATGGTCACGAAGGAAGTGCCTTCAGCCTTGGCTTCCCTCACTAACATCATCATAACCTCAATCATGAGTCATCTGCTCATGGTGGCACAGGCCTCCTCAGCAGTCAAGAAGTCCCCTACCCCAGGGCAATAGAAGATAACCATCTCCCCCAGGGATGAGCCATCAGAGGCCATCAAGACATAAAACAACGGGCTGTGATGAACTCACTCCACCATAGCCTCTATGTTGTCCTTTGGGGACTTTGTCTATAAAAAGGCTGGATCACAGACCATTTGTGTTCTTCTGTTGGTTGTTATCATCGCTTGTTGACTGCTCAGTCGCTCATTGGTGCTGCATCAGGCATTCCCTCCACTACCCAGTACCACTGTGGCGGCCAGCACCCAGGACAGGTATCTTTTTTTCAGCCTTCTTCCTTCTCCTCCACCCTTTCTTCTTTGTGCTACTGCAAGCTGCAGCTCAAATGCATGCTGAGCTGCTGTCCAAGAAGCTTTCCCCTGGGAAAGCCGTCGTCAATCAACCAATCTATCACAGCCCAATCCTAAGTAAGACCGGCATAGTAAAGCCAACGTAACATGGCTGTATCCTAACGTCCATTAGGAGGTGGCAGCAGCAAAGTGCAAGCCAAGGGGAGGTTTTCCCCTTACACCCACGTACGCCCCAGTCATCCCAATGGGGCTGCTTGGATTTGCACCTGCTGTTCCGCAGGTGCAGGTGCACGTGCGCAGGAGCAGCCTGAATCGGGGCCGCTGAGGCTGGGGTCAGGGTTTAGGATTTGGCACTATGGCCGTCCTGCATCACAACCCCCGTCTCCTCCCACTGCGCCACCCAGTTATGCCCCCGGCATGCCGCTGGAACCCCCTCGGCGAAGCCCAGTGCCGACCATGTGCCGCTGACGCTCGACTGGCACAAGGCCGGCGCTGCTGGTGATCTCTGTGGTGCCTGAGCGTTGGCGCTGCTGCTTGCGCCGGTCCAGCGCTGAACCGCTGACCCTGATGCACTTGACGGCACGTTTGCAATAGCATTCAGCCAGCGCAAGAGCGTAGCGCCAGTGTAACGGGGGTATAGGATTGCGCTCTCAGTCAATCAATCAAACAGTATTTATATATGGCTTTTCAATTTAGGATTGTGCTCTAGATCTGGACAAGGCAGAGGTCCTTCTCCAAGGCAGAGTTACTCCTGCTAACCGGGCAAGAGGCACTTTTTCAAGTGGTGTTCCTCTTATATTTAGCAGGGGGAGAGTAATTGTTCCTCTTCACCACTGCGCAGTGTCTTTTCTGGTGCCTGTTGCTGGTGGCGTTCTGCATGTCTTAGATTGTGAGCCCTTTTGGAACAGGGAGCCATTTAGCTTTATTATTATTTGCCTGTAAACCGCTTTGGAAATTTGTGTTGAAAAGCAGTATATAAATACGATTGATTCGTGTCCTCCTTGCCTTGCTTTCCTTCCTGAAAGTAGCCTTTTTGGGTTTGCCCATCAAGCCTGTTCCTGCCTTTTTATCAGGAGATTGTGGTGTCTTGGCAAAATCTAGCCAGTGTTTCTCAGACTGTGGTCTGAACCCACTAGATGGGTCGCGAGCCAATTTCAGGTGGGTCACGTAGCACCTAGGGCAGCCGCCACTGAAAATATGGAAAGTTGGGACACCGGAAAGAGGGAGGTTTTGCTTGCGTCAAGGTTGGAAAAAGACTTTCTTTTCTGATTCATTTTTGCAATTGGAAAAGGGCCTGAGAAATAACCCAACTTATTGCTGCATTCTCAGGAAAGCAGCAGACTCTGGCGTCACAATGATGGCACTGTGATGGCACAATGATAGCACAATGATGGCACTTCTGGCCATGACGTCTCTTTCAGGTTAATGATGTCACTTCCGGTGAGTCGCAGCCAGATTGTCATTCTAAAAGGGGGTCCCGATACTAAAAAGTTTGAGAACCACTGATCCAATCCCCCAATCCCAGCAACAACACAAGGCTCATATCGGCAGCTATGGATGGGTCAGTGGTTCCCAAACTCCTACGAGAGAGTTGAGAACCTTGTAAGTAGTTGCAGAGGCAGGGCCAAGGCAGCACCCTGATCCCCAGGATCGCGCTGCTGCCCTGACCAAGGGGGCTTATTTTCAACTTAACTCACTCCTGCAGTGCTGACCTCCAGAGGGGCTTGGAAGTACAGTTGAGCCACTTGCAAAGCACACATTCCATACTCCTGCATGGTACTTTTTTATATGCAAAAGAGCACTTCGGATCACCTACTCTGTAAACCATTAAGTCTCCAGAGCTGGAATTTCCCCAGGACCTTTGTCCTCTTTCTCTAGCCCTCTTTTTTTCTTTTGCAAAGCGCAGAAAAAGAAACTGAAACGGGAGTCTTTTTTCCTTCCTGGAACACCTAGCGCTGGTAGCAGTTCCGAAGGCAGGTGGGCTTTTATCCTGCCTTTATGGAGAAGACCTTTCGACAGAGGCATTGTGAGTGAACTCAGGTGAGTGTCTCCAAGAGCCAGAGCTGCAGGGTCCTCCTCTACCTGCTCAGTCTTGATTTACTAGCACAGCCAGGTGTCTTGTCGGGGCCGGGCCTTTTCTTGCCTGCTTCAGGTGAACCAGAGTCACCAACTACACTCCCTCCCCAGGTCAGTGTTATTCAAGATTCTTTTATTGAGTGTATTTAGAGGGGGTTTTTTTGGGGGGGAGGGCGGCTAATCCACATTGTTACAATAGGACAAGACCGTAAAAGGATAGAGTGTTGTGCTTACGGCGTGACCAATTTTGTAATCTATTTTATTGATTTGTATCCTGCTTTTTGCTGCTAGGTGGTGTACATAAAAATATACAATGACACTGCAATGCAAAAATCTATATAGTGGGAAAATATATATACACCTTGCTGCAGGCACTGTATTCGGAAGCACCACAGCAGCATAAAACAAAGTGGGAGGGAAGAGTGGATGACGTGTGACTGCTGAGGATGGCAGGTAGCAGGGCAAGGTGAGCTGTGTGGCTGAAAGAGGAGTCCCCGGGCCCAGTTGCATAGCAACAGGGTGATAGCGAGGCACGTATTGCAGGCTCAGCAATGTGCCATGTAAGCAGCCACTCCCACTCGCCAGCAGAGCCATCCTGGGTGAGTGGGAGGGGCCACTTCCATGGTACATGGTGCCACCTGCAATACTGCACCACCCCTGTAGCTGTGCAACTGCCAGTACCAGCCGTCACCAGCGGCGTCATGCAGCCGGAACGCTAGGTGGGAGGAACGGGTGCGTGGCAGCCTGCCCGTTGCGTACCAGTCCGTTTTGCTGTCTTCCCCGCCCCCGCGGGGGCGGGGAAGATGGCGAAACGGAGTGGTACGCAATGGGCAGGCTGCCGCTCACCCGTTCCTCCCGCCCAGCGTTCCGGCTGCATGACGCCGCTGGCCGTCACCCTTCTCCACCACCGGCAGAGCAACTGAGAGCGCAATCCTAACCTGAAGTTAGGCAGGCACAGTTGGGCCAGCAACATTTAGCCGGCACAAGGGACACCGTAAAGCATGTTTGGACCACTCTAGGAGTCAGTGAGGATGGCGTAAGTCTGTGTGCTGGTCTCTCTGACTCCAAGTGTGGTCCAAACGTACTTTACGGTGTCCCTTGTGCCGGCCAAACTTTGCTGGCTTAACTGTGCTGTCCTAACTCCAGGTTAGGATTGCACTCTGAATCTATCACCACTTCTGCCTTCAAGTAAGGGGTGGGAAGAAGGCCAGAAGGCAGCCTCTGGGTCAGGGCCAGGGTGCCTTTTGCCAGGTCAGGAATAAAAAAAAAAAATAACAGCACAGCCTGGAGCTACTGCAATTCCCACTATATATTGATCTTCTGCTAATTGGTCAAAGAGGCACTGTTTAAACTAGTGCTCAAATTTCCAGAGGAGGAGCAAATATCACTGTTTACTCCAGTGTAGCATCTTTCCTGGGGGTTGTGTGTAGGTGTCTCTTATATATCGTTGTACATTGTGAGCCCTTTCAACACAGAGAACCATTTATTAAATTTGCTATGCAAACTAGTTTGTGAGGGGTTTTTTTTTATTGAAAAGCAGGGTATAAATATTAATAATAGTGCAGTTGGTCCTCTTCGTATGCAAACTCACTATCTGCAAATTCACTTATCTGCGAGGGGTGGAATTGCTACTTACCTTGTTATCTGTGCCTCTGTCCTTGTTATCCTCTATACAGAGACCTTCCAAGGGCTTCAAGGACCTTCAGAATGGCACCTACAACCAGCACTGACCCCTTTAAAGAGCTGGCAGAAGCATCTGCCAGCCAAGGAGTCCACGCTGGTCGCAGGTGCCATTCTGAAGATCCCTACAGCCTTTGGAAGGTCTCTGCAGCATTCAGAGATCTTTGGGCACTTCCTGCTCAGTAGCGGATCTAGGAGGGGCTAGGGGGGCACAAGCCCTGGGCACCATCTTGGGAGTGGGCGCCGTAACCATGGCGCACCACGCCCCCAAAATGGCGCCCGCGGCCCGCCCCACCCTCTCCTTGCTCTTGCTGGCCTTAAAGAGCCAGCAGGAGCTAGGAGAACGAGCTGCTGCCCGGCGCCCCCTCCCGCCTCTTAGAGCGGGAGACGGGGAGCCGCGCGGCACACGTCATGACATCACGACGTTGTGACATCATAATGTTGCGTGCCCCCATGGGGCACGTTTTGATTGGGTGCCCTGGGCGCCATTTTGAGTAGAACCACCCCTGTTCCTGCTGCACTCTGCTGGCCTCCTGAGAGTCTCTGCGGGATTCTTCTGATGGCAGATAAGGTACCTTGCACCTAACCCCATAGGATGTTCATTATCCGTGAATTCACTATCCGCGAGACTTTCCAATAACCTAATAGCGGATCATGAGAACTGACTGTATATATCAATGGATTCCAATCAATTCTTCTGCCCACCCTAATTCTTTGCAACTATTAAAGGCACAGGAGCCTCATTCTCTTTTGCATCTGACTGGCCCAGCAGGCACTGCATTATGAGAACATATTGCAATATACATTTTGTATCTGTGGAGTGGTTACCATGACAATCCAAACACTTTTGATTTCAGAAGTGTACGCAATTGAGTGGCACCTGTGAACCGGCTTGAACCGAGGTAGAGTGTGCAAACAAAGGTTCGTGTTATGGGTCTGAAGCAAGAAGTGACTTGACTTTGGAGATCAGGGGAAAATGCGGTGCAGCCAAAAATAGATCTCAGGCTTGTCCTGACCTGTTTGCCTTCGACAATTTTCTACCATCAACTCCTCTTGACGCATTGACAAAAGAGAAAGGGAGTCAAATCATCAGCACCTTGCACTGTTGAGAACGCATTTCATTTTTACAGGTCAGGAACATGCTGGTCTAAAGCAATTAATAGCCCAGGATTCACTCCATCTCAATGTAATGAAGTTGACTACTGCACTCTGCTGAAATTATCATGAGTTGAAGCTGATGTGGCCACTTCCTTTATATTTTGGCATAACCATTTTCTCCAAACAGCAGTCTGGGGGCTAATAAGCAGACATGTCATGTCGCGGGTACACGGGGGTACGCGAGTACCCGTTCCTAGGATTAGGGCTGGCCCCGCCCATTCGCCCGCCCACTCGTCGACTCCGTCGGCGCTCCGCTCCGCCCCCTGCAATGTTTGAATTGCCTGCATGTTTGAGTTGCCTGCACGTTCTCAGAGCCAGGCAGGCAGGCAGCAGAGCGAGGAAGACCGACGGCGGCGGCAGCATGAGCAGGTAGGCTGCCTGGGGCTCCCTCCCAAGGAGGCGCAGCGGTTCCTGGGGGCGGTTCCTGGGTTACGGCTATGACCTCACTTCCGGTGGGCGGGCCCCGACACAAGTGCCAATGAAAAGTGAGTACCTGTTGCTAAATCATTTAGATGCCATTACTGCTAATGAGGATATGTCAATATCTACAATAAAGTGGGCATTGTCTAAGATTCTTTTGTGGTTGTTTTTGTATTTTATTGAGTACTGTATTGCAGGGGTATGCCGAAGCCACTGAGCTCAAGTCATGAGTCTAGTCACGAGTCACGGACCCCTCAGCTTGACTCATGAGTCATAGTGCAAGCCAGTTGCAACTCAACATGTGGAAATTTGGAGTCATTTTGAGGGCGCAATCCTACCCAGAGCTGGAATAGCATGGTCGGTCAGCCAACGCCATATCAGCACTAGGTAGGTGGAGACCTCCCCTATGTGGAGCCTCCCCTATGTGCTCCTCGGATCTACGCCTGCTAAAGAGCGGGCACAGATCCGAGGAGACCTTGTGGCCCAAATCGGGGCCACGCGGCCTCGTGGACAGGCTTAGGATGTGGCTGTACAATCACCTCCCAAGTCTACCCATGACCCGCCCACGTCCCGCCTCCCTCCCTCCCACTAATCCCCGCACCGCTTCCGCGCAGAGCCTCCCTCACACTGACCGGCGCAAGAAAGGCTCAGCGCAGGCGCAGCAGGGCTGGCGCTGCATGCAACGCCGGTCCTGCTGCTCTAGCGCCGACATGGGGGTGCCGATCGGCGCTCCTGCATCAACACTAGGGCTGTCGCGCCAACGCTATGACGTAGCGTTGGCACGATGGGCAGTGCAGGATTGTGCTGTGACTCGAGTCCAAGTCATTTCGAGAAACAGGTCAAGTCCTTGAGCAAAAAAAAACAAAACCCTCTGAAGTTTTCCTCTCAGCTCCTCCAGTCCCATCTCATGGAACCATCTACCCTCCTCCCATCACACCTGCTGCTGCCATTGGTCTGAAAGATGGCTTCTGGATTACCCACAAAGTCTTTTGGGGCAATGTGGAAGCACTGGGGAAAAACTGAGCAAGCAAGCACTCACACACACCCTAAAGAGAGTCAAGACTCGAGTTAAATTTAAGTCACTGAGTCACTGGCCCTGAGACTTGAGTCGGATCCGAGTGACTGATTCTGTAATTGACTGATTACAGAAGGCTGCTTTATTAGGAACAGCATATATATTATGACGATATTTGTAACACAGTGATATCAATAAAGAGCTGCCTATCATA
Organism: Lerista edwardsae; assembly: GCA_029204185.1. NCBI lineage: Eukaryota > Metazoa > Chordata > Lepidosauria > Squamata > Scincidae > Lerista > Lerista edwardsae. The sequence goes on from JAJKFI010000033.1 coordinate 9,691,260, forward strand.
TGTCCTTGGGTAGGACTTGATAGCTGAATACATATAGAATTTGGTCAAAAACAACCATGACTATGTGAAAATATAACAACACCAACAACATTTTCCAGCAACTTGGGAGGTACTTGGCCAGCCTGTCCCTATGCAAGAGGAATCCTAATCACCATATCTAGTTGGAGTATATATACATGCTCCCATAGCAGCAAAGACAACTTATTTTATTTTATTTATTTATTGGAGTTCTATACTGCTTTTGTAAAATTTAAAATGTTTTACAAAAAATTTAAAAAAACCAATCAAAATTACATATTGAAATTAAACAAATTAAAAACCATTAAAATGAGATGGACAAGAAGAACCATAAAAGAACGGAAGAGCACTAAATAACAGCATAAAACAGTGGTTCTCAAACTTTTTAGACTGGGACCCACTTTTTAGAACGGCACTCATGTTGGGACCCATCGGAAGTGATGTCATTAACCTAGAAGTGATTTCATAGCTGGAAGTGACATCATCAAGGAGGAAGTGCTGTCAGTGTGACATAATCAAAGGACACCCCTGGAATGCAAAGTAGCATTCTTGGACTGAAGCAATTGCCCAACCATGAAACATATCTGACAGAAAGCAAGGTTAGGACAAAATAGTATGTAAAAGCTCTGAACTATGAACAATTTTTTTTTAAAAAAAAAAACCCTTGTGAAATTTCAAACTGAACACTCACAAAAGTAATATAGCAAGAGTAAGGTCTGCGGTTTCCAAGATGGCTGCTCCCAGCTTTCCGCGACCCAGCTGACATTAGGTCGCGACCCACAGTTTGAATAACACTGGTATAAAAGTTAAAAGGTTAACAAGCTTAAAAGTTTTAAAAGGGGTCCCTAGTACCTTCCTTCCTCCCTTCTTTTTATTTTACTTCACTTTTACTACTTTGATTTTTGTTCTGGTAACTGCAGTTGCTACCTTGCCATCACTGGTGCAAAGCCTGCATGAATGAAAATAAGGAAGCCAATGGAAAAATGGAATCGACATCAGAGCTAGAGTCTCCGGTGCAATGCAATGAGCGAGAAACCAACAGTGGTCTTCCCAACCGAGATCCTTCACCCTCGAGTAATCGAGGAGACCAAAATGAAACAAACAGCTTCATCCGGGGTATCAAAACAAAGCTAAGCATCAGGAGGTCAAAATCAACGAAAGAGAAACCGACTGAAGGGTCAGCCTTCGTCAGATCCAGCAAACGTTTTTCATTCAGACAACCCAAATCGACAGACGTTGGCAACCATGCTGGGAAAGCAGACTGCAGCATTCCAGAAGAAAATGAGGGATTCAGAAAGGGCCTGGATGGTGTCAAGAAGGAACCGCTGTCTGGTAAGAAATAGAAGGTGCTTCTTCTTGATGCTTCTGTTGGGCAGTTTTGGCTTCTTGTGGCAGGACAGGAAAAATGGTCAAGATGTAGAGGCGATCCTCCTTATATTTGCAGGGGAGCAAGTGTTCCCAGGTGCCACGCCAGTGGAGAACAGGGGGGCAGTGTGGAGGTGGGGGGCGCTGCTGGCACCAAGTGGTGTTTGGCCCTCCCGCTCACCCCTGTGTCTGTATCGCTCCAAAATGGATTGTTTGTGGATGCTGGGGGCATGTTGGGGGAGGTGCAGGGGGCAGGGAGGTGGCACTTGCGGGTGCGGATTTGTGGACCTGGCCCCGGGGTGGAGAATCAACCAGGTCCACAACTGCTAAGAAGAGCTTGGCTAGATTAGACCACAGGCCCATCAGTTCCAGCATCCCGTTTTCCACAACGGCCAACCAGTTGCTTCTGGCTGAGAAGTCCACAGTCAAGGCTTGAAGGCAGTAGCTCCCTTTGGCTATTTACTTCCCCCTTCCCCAGTAATTGGTATCCAGAGCAACTAGTTCCGGCCTGTAATTGCCTCTAGAATGCCTACTTTGCACGCATTCAGTTGTGTGCTGATCCACTGTCTGCAAAAAGGCGCTCAGTTCTGTGACTGTGCCTCGAAAGAAAAAGAGGAGCATTAATTGGGGGTCACCCGCTTTTTTGAAATGTCAAGTTTGGTCTTTGCCATAGTCAAAACGTTGCATCAGTGGAAAACTATTTATTTAGAAAATGTACGGTGTTTCCCTGGTTAAAAGCCTGGTGTCAAGGCAGTTTACAGCAAGGGTAAAAATGTATAATAAAATAGACATAAAAACAGTGATGTCATCTACAGATGAGGAAGCGGAATGCTGGGTGGGACTTATGTGTGATTGGCAGCCAGCCCGCTCCGTTCTGCCACCTGCCCTCCCGCCACACGGGCTGCCCCCAGTTGGAGTGCCCCACCACTGCTCACCCAGGCACCCAGCGCACCCCCCACCCATCCCATCCCTGGCGAGCAGGCGCCCCCTCCGAGGCCAGGGCAGCCCGCACGGCGGGTGGGCAGGCGGCGGAATGGAATGGGCAGGCTGCCAATCACACATAAGTCCCGCCCAGCGTTCCGCTTCCTCATCTGTAGATGACATCACTGCATAAAAACAATACTAAGGGTGCAGTCCTAACCTGGAGCTAGGCCGGCACAGCTAGGCCAGCAAAGTTTGGCTGGCACAAGGGCCACTGCAAAGCACATTTGGACCTCCCTCAAAGTCATGGAAGATTGCGCACGTCTGTGTGCTGGCCTCTCTGACGCTGAGGGTGCAATTCTAAACTGAATTAGGCTGGCATAAGCTAAGCCAGCTAAGTTTGGCCAGCACAAGGGACACTGTAAAGTATGTTTGGACAACTCTCCGAGTCAGAGAGGCCAGCACACAGACTTACGCCATCCTCCCTGACTCCAAGAGTAGTCCAAAAATGCTTTATGGTGGCCTTTGTGCTGGCCAAACTTTGCTGGCCTAGCTGTGCTGGCCTAACTCCAGGTTAGGATTGCACTCTGAGAGGGGTCCAAACATACTTTACTGTGTCACTTGTGCCAGGCAAACTTTGCTGGCCTAACTGTGCCGGCCTAACTCCAGGTTAGGAGTGCACTCTTAAAATCACAGTGGCCAAAAACAGCAGATTAAAATAAAAGCACAGTAGCCAAAAACAGCAGATTAAAATATAAAACCATCAGGCAAATAGCAGATTAAAAAATCAGTTTAAAAGTCCAGCAGGTTTCCCATTATCCTCAGCAGTCAGAAACTCCCCCCATCCTTCCACCACCAAAGCTCAAATAAAAAAAAAAACCAAACCCAATCCTAACCTGCACCAGCAAAGCAATGCTGCATAGCCTGCACTATCTCCAGCACAGGTAAGGGTTAGGGCAGTGATGTCATGCAGGGGGAACACGGGGGAACTCAGTTCCACTAGTTAAAATTAGGGCTGACTCCGCCCACTTCACTCTCCCTCCTCCCCCCTCCCAATTCCTCTGCAAAGAGCTTTTCTTCTTGGTTGGCTGGCACTCAGAGGGTTAAAGGGAGCGACTCCGGATTCCTAGGGGGGCGAAGGCAGTGATGTCATTCAGGGGGAATGGACCAGAATGGGCGTTCTGGAACCTAACGGGCTCCGTGGCTGTTCCTGGGTTCCCGACAAGTGCCAATCAAAAATGAGTTCCTGTTCCTAAATCATTTGAATGACATCACTGGGTTAGGGTTAGGGTTAGGGTTAGGGTTACCATTACCATTTGAGGGCAATGCTGGAGCACCGGCAGCCTTTCCTCGTGGCACTGAGGCCAGGTGCTCACTAGTGCTGGCCCAGCCCCAGCACTCCCTCCTCTCTGGATGCTGCACATGTGCTTTTAGCCAGCAGTACACACATGGTGGCGCAGCAGGCTAAACTGCTGCTGCTGGGCTTTCTGACCGGAATGTTGGGAGTTCAAGACTGCGCGACGGAGTGAGCTCCCATTGCTTGTCCCAGCTCCTGCCAATCTAGCAGTTCGAAAGCACCTAAAAATGCCAGTAGATAAATAGGGACCACTTCGATGGGAAGGTAACGGCGTTCCATGCGCTACAGCGTAGAGTCATGCCAGCCACATGACTACGGAAGCTTGTCCTTGGACAAAACGCCAGCTCTACAGGCTTAGAAACGGAGATGAACACCGCCCCCTACAGTCGGTCACGACTAGACCATTCGGTCATGGGGAAACCTTGACCTTCACCTTTGCACACGTATTGCCCATGATAAGGGCCTTGTATGGTGTTACAACACAAAAATTAAATCACAAAAATCACTAGCTGGTGTTGCCTGTGAGGGTCGGGTCTCAACCAGAGACCTAGGAATCTCGCAGGTATCGGCGAAGAATTGAAGTAGTTCCAATGATAGCAGCCCATTGTAGCTCAGCAGGTGTTATTGCTGACATTTTTAGTTGTTTAAAATATTTATCAAAGTTCGGGGATATTGTCCCTAGTGTGCCAATGGCAGCACTTTTGTATGTTTAAGCCACAGTCGAGTAGTTTCAAGATTTATATATATAAGATTTCAAGGTAATGTTTGCCACCTGTATTCTTCCAAATACTCCTGTGCAGGCAATATCCCACATGGCCCACTCTCAAACCCACTCCCCCCATTTCCTCCTTTTTTCCTTTAGTAATGCAAATAAATGAACTTATCGAGAAGAGGCAGCTGTTGGAAGCATTTGAACACACCAAGGACCTGGAAATGGAGCTTCTGGCTGAAAGAGATTCCAAGACACTGGAAGAGAACCCTCAGGACTATACTATGCGGGCCAAGGATGTTGACTTGCTCTATGCATTCATTTTTAAGAAGATCCAGGACACAGTGGAAGAAACACTGGGTCTCCCCAAGGTCGATGCAAAGGCATTGACCTCCCTGGTGACCTTAATTGAACAAGAAGAAAAAGCTCATGCAGAAGCTGTCAAGATTGGTGTCTCCTTGGAACCCATATCCCGCCTCGGCTTGGCCAGAAACTGGAGAGAGTTATGGAAAGAAACTGTTGAAGAAAGTGTGAAAAGAAGAGTCCTTAAAGTGCCTGTACCATTGAAGGAGGGAAACCCAGCTTGGCTTTCCATACACTTAGGGTACCTCAAAACTGTCATAAGAGAAGATCTGTTGACCGTCAAGCTTTGGGTCCAGAAGTGCTACCCGTCAGAGTATAGTGCGTTTGAGACATACATGAAAGCTTTCCACCGAGCCCTCTCTTGGCATTTGCAAGACATCCTGAAAGATGATCGCTTGGAATACCAGGAACACCATGCAGTCCTCAACTGGGTCACCAATGTATACCGCAGGTGAGATTCCTGTTCTCAGAGCATTAAGTACACTAAGCACAGAAAAGCGGCAGAATGTGGCTGGAGACGTGTGAATGCTGCTCAATACTGAGGGCGCAATCCTACACTATGCTAGAACAGGCAGGCTGGTGGGCCTGTGCTGTATCCAGCACAGCTTGTGAGCATGTTGGCGCCCTTACCCTGGACTAGTCACCAGCTGCCCTGATGGCCTCCTTGGGTCTGCGCCCGTGTTTACCGCGTGGGATACCGCGTGGCCCAAATTGGGGCTGTGCAGCCTGGTGACGCAAGCTTGGATGCAACCACATCCCACCTCTGCCCTGCTCCCCAGGCTGGCATGCCTCCTGGCCCATGCACCCACCACCCAGAAACACCCTCCCTCCTGCCCAGAAATGCCCGTGCGCCCACCAAACATGGCAGTTGCAGGAGCATCATGCCCAGTGATGGAATCTACCTGCGCTAACAACCGGAACGCAGGAAGTAGCTACCGGGATGCACGGTTGATTGGCAGTTTCTCCACGTGTCCTCGCTTCCCCCATGGTCCGCTGCCTGCCTGCCTGCCTGCCTGCCTGGCTGAAACCTCCAGCTGCGGGCATGCAGGGCGCAGGTGCAGCCAGCCCCATTTGCGTATTGCAGGGGCACGCGGCAGCAATGACTGCAGTGGGCGGAGCTAGCCCTACACAGAACAACCGGAACGGCATTCCGGAGCGTCCTGGCTACATGACATCACTGGTCATGCCGCTGGCTTCAGCCAGCATTGCTGGGCCAATGCTGCTGCCAGCATCAGTATTGCAGACGCATGGCTGGCGCAGAGGCCTGAGACAGCGCTCTCGCACCAGTGCTGCATGCGCAGGGCCAACGCAAGCAGTTTTCGTCGGCTCAAAGGCGCTTCCTGGATTGCACCCTGAATTAGTCCGTCAAGCCCATGGCTGTCTACTGTGGAGGTCTTCATCAGGTTGGTTGGGTCCCAGTGATCAGGTTGCAACCCAACCTCAGGTCAGTCACAGCAGTGCTCCTGCTACCATTTTGTTTTGAAACTCAGGCCGACACCATTTGAATGCTAAGCCAAGGTTCCTAGAGGCTTTGCTAGAGGCAGCGGCACCTGGGGTGTTGATGTCACTTTTGGGTTCTCCCTGAAGAGAGGGTAATGGCTTTGCATGGCTGTCTCCCCCGTTGACCCCGTCTCCATCTCTTTGGAGGGTCTCGTTGAGCCTCTGAAGTAGAAAGAACAGGGATGCCAGCCAGATTGCCAAGCCACCAAAACATGAGGCTTAGTCTCTACATACCTGCAACCATGGCTGGTGCTGCTGCTGCTTCTGCTGCTGCCATCATGTCTGGGCCTTCCAGGCTGATACGTAGGGCAGACCACCCCTACCCCTCGCTTGCTATGCCACTGTTATCAACACTGATGGGAAGCAGCTCCCCAGAGTTTCAGGGCACAACCCTAACATGGAGCACATTTGGACCATGCACCATAAAGCATGTTTGGACCACTCTCGAGTCAGGGAGGATGGTGCACACTCTTTATGGCACATTTGCATCACTCCTGAGCTGGCAGAAGTCCCTTGTGCCGGCCAAACTCCAGGTTAGGATTGTGCCCTTAGAAGTATAGCCCTACCTGGAGATAACATGTCTGGGTCTGGGTCCAAGCAGGTGCTCTACCAAGCAAATACAGCCCCTCCCTTTTGAGCTATAGCATGTCCAACTAGCACATTTCTAGCGCTCATAGTTGAAAAGCTATACTGACAAGTATAGGGATCTGGCCAGTGATGTTTCAGAAGCTTAAACCAATTGCAAAATAAGATTCAGAAGTCAAGTCTTCAGTGTAAACTCCTTGCTTTCTCCTCATGCATATCAGCAGTAAAATAAGAAACAGTTGCAGTCTGCAGAACAAATTATACAAACTGTAAGGAAGTATGCTTATTTGTGTAACTTACGCAAATCACAGATTTCCTCATCCCTCATTAAATTTGGTGTGTGCATGTGTGTGTGCGTGTGTGTGTGCGCACACATGCGCACTCACACAGCACATCCATTTCATCCTGACTATGATTATTTAAAAATGCATGCCTTCCAAATATGTATTTGGCATTAGTTTATCAGCAGGAAGCAAGTTTGGAATGGATGCTGTTTTGTTATCTTCAGTTTCCAAAGTGAAATGAAGCGCATGAGACTTCCGGCGCATCAGCAGAACACACCGTGCCTCGTGCTCAGAAAGGGCAAAGGAGAAAAAGCAAAGATAAGGAAGTCATGCCCATGAAATCCAACTGTGGCCTCGTTCCCACCTTACTCATCCAACTGCTGTGCTGATAGCTGAGATATCATTTTCAAATTGAGTGCCAACCAAGCTTTATCCTCCTCCTTCCTCACTAGACGGAGACATTTTGCAAAGCACAGCATCTGTTAGGAAACAGTCCCAGTCCAAGTGCGACGCATGCAGGGACAACTCATGCTTAGTTTCTGTTTGAATATTCAAAGTTTCCACTTGGGTGGAATTAGGTATCCTCTTATACTGCACGCAGACTTCTCAATTGTGTGGCTGTAATGAGTATGCATCAAGGAACATAATTTTTTTTCCATTTTTGTTTTAAGCAATGATCTCTTAGGGCATCCAGATCTGAAGCCAGAAATAAAAATGGAAGACCTGCCTGATTTGTTAACTCCGGAAGTTCTGGAGAAACTGAAAAATGACTACGTGCATTCTGTAAAGGTAACTTTTCCTCTTCTCCATTTCCAGCTGCATATAAGCCTCGGGAGCATTGAGGAACCCTCCACCACTTACACTAGCCTTTAAGGCCAATTATTCATTGATGTGTTTGTTTCAGAGTCTTAATGCTGTGAGCTGAATGGCCCAACTAGCTTTCAAATGAAACTGGAAAATATGTTGATGTGTACATGGCTGGAACCAGCGACAGGATCTACAAACGGCCTGGGGGAATGCCGGGCGGGACTTCCGCAGGGCTTCCGCGTGATTGGCTGCCCGTCCGCAGCGTTCTGCACCTGTCCTGGCCTCGGGGGGGCTGCCCCCAGTTAGCGCGCCCCACCGCTGCTCGCCCAGGCACCCGGCGCGACCCTCACCCGTCCTCCGCAGCAAGCAGGAGCCTCCCCCCGAGGCCAGGGCAGCTGCGGATCGCTGCGGACGGGCTGCCAATCACCCGGATGTCCCGCCTAAGTCCCACCCAGCGTTCCCCCAGGTCGTTTGTAGATCCCATCGCAGGCTGGAACCCAAAGTTTCCCATGTGAACAATAATGTATTCTTATGGCCCAACCCTAAGAGCGCCTAGCACCACCCGCCGGAATGCGCAGTCCAGTGGCACTATGCACTTTCAGGGAATCGCAAAGGGTGACACACTGACCGCTCAGTACCAGTGGCAGTGGTAGAGATGCCCTCAGGAGGTGGGTGGGGAGCCCCATGGGATGCCCAGTGCTGGGCTTTGCTGCACTGCAACTAGCATAGGTCCTTTCCCTCAAGTACGCTAGCACAGTGTTTCTCAAACTGTGGGTCGTGACCTGATGTCAGGTGTTGTCCAAGAAGGGGCGAGCGGCACTTCGGAGCAGCATCGTGTGACTCTGAGAAGTGGCTTCTGCCATGGAAGCCACTTCCTGGAGCAACCCAGTGCAGCTCCAAAGGGACCGCCCCCACCCCTTCAGAGTGCACAGGTCACTCCAAGAAGTGGCTTCCACAACTGCTTCTCAGAGCAACCAGGCATGTGCCGAAGGACCGCCT
>JAJKFI010000033.1:9700177-9711475 GCA_029204185.1 Lerista edwardsae
GGTCTCCAAGCCCCCAACTCTGCTGCTATTTACACAAATTCACAACACGCCTGCCCCTTCTTGGTGGGGTGGGTGGCCTTTTGGAAATGCGCGAAGCCGCAGAGGGCAGGGGTGGCACCTGCTGGGGGTTGCAAACCTGGAGGTGTGCCCAGTGGTGTCAGCCTACCGGTTCGCTGGGCGGAGTTTTCGCGGTCGCTGGGCGGGTTTCCACGGTGATCGGTAGCGTGCTCGCTGCGTCCCGTTGCGTTATGGCGAAAGCTCGCCCACTGCAGCGGGCGGGCTTTCGCCATTACGCAATGGAACGCAGCGAGCACGCTGCCGATCACCGTGGAAACCCGCCCAGCGACCGCGAAAACTCCGCCCAGCGAACCGGTAGGCTGACACCACTGGGTGTGCCCCTGGATGCCAACTGCCCCCCCCCCAGGATCACGTATTATATAAAAATTGCTTTCTGGAACAATTTTTTCACCCCAAATTAGATAAGGGTTATAGGGACAAGTTTTATGCATTTAAAAAAAAATGCTAAGCGGATAGAAGAATGGCCTGTGCAGAATATTATTATATGTAAAAACACTGAATTAAAAACAGAATTAAAAACAAATTCAAACTGTTAACACTCACAAAAGGAATATAGCAAGAGTAAGGTCTGTACTTCCAAGATGGCTGCTCCCGGCTCTTAAGGATCATCAATCGATCAACAGGTGCTTATATACCGCTTTTCAACACGAAGTTCACAAAGCGGTTTACAGGCAAATAGTAATAACAAAATTAAATGGCTCCCTATCCCAAAGGGCTCACAATCTAAAACAAAGGCAGACCACCAGCAACAGCCACTAGAAAGACTGCACAGGGGTGAAGATCATCTGTTGGTTTTGATGGAGGTAACCTTCAAATAACCCTGTTTAGGACTGTGACCTTATTTTAATTTCCAGTTTATGCTTAAGTTATAATTTCCAGGGGCTGGCAGACATTTTCTGACAAGTGAATAATAATGAGGAAACCTATTTCATTTGCCCTCCAGACATGTGCCTATGAACAGGCTGCCATTTCTATTTTCCATTGCCTTTATCAGCCAAACGTTAGGTAGCAATTTGGCAGATGCAGCTATTCCTGGCATGATGGTAAAAAGATGTGGGAACTTCAAATATTGAGAGTGCGATCCTAACTTGGAGTTAGGCTGGCATAGTTAGTCTAGCAAAGTTTGGCCGGCACAAGGGTCGCCTTAAGTATGTTTGGACCGCTCTTGGAGTCAGAGAGGCCAGCACACAGACGTGCACCACCCTCCCTGACTCCGAGAGTGGTCCAAACACGCTTTACGGTGGCCCTTGTGCCGGCCAAACTTTGTTGGCCTAACTGTGCCAGCCAAACTCCAGGTTACGATTGTGCCCTGAGCATCTGCTTACTTATACTCCTTATGAAACACAGTGCTCCTTATTGTAAGCTGGTCAGGCTAAAGCGGATTCGTAAGAGAACATGCTGAGAACTAACCGCTGCATCTGTGGCTGTCCACTGAGTATTGCACTCCTCAATTGCCTGATGGTTTCTAAAGCTAAATTGACTCAAGAGGGACCGCTTGCACTGAAGCACTGAAGCACTCCACAGTTCCCTGTGGAGAACTGGATTTTAAATCTAGCCCTCATCTTCAAGAGGCTGCTAATGAGAGAGGGGGTCAGGTGGGAAGCTTGGTTGAATCCAGTGATGTCATCTGAGCGCGCCAACTACCGGAATGCTTGGATGATTGACAGCCCTCCGCCCCTATGGCAGAGGGCTGCCATGCCCCCCCAAGCCTCACTGTGCCGGAATCGCTCCATTTTAGAGCAATTCCGGACGCAGGGGGGGCGGGGGGGCCCAGCAGCAGCTCGCCCGTCCTCCGAAGCAGCGGCGCGGCCCGGGAGCTCCGCAGAACTAGCGGAACGGAGTTCCGGGCCGTTCCGCCTGAATGACGCCTCTGGTTGAATCCCATGCTTAGTATCAGATTCTGTTTTGAGCAGTGGTATAGCTAGGTCATTTGGCACCTGGGGTCCATAAATTCCCCCATACAACTGGTCCAAGGCGGGCCTGGCGCGCATGCTGCCCCGGGGTAACTTTGGCTTGACGGCCCCTACAGAGGAACCTGAGGCGCTTCTCTCAGGTCAGGCTAGGCCTCAGAGGGGCAGTCTTCAAACTCAAGTCTCATGTATAAGTGATCCTCATCCTAAGCTGCCTCCTGCCGCCAGAACAAGCACACACGCAGTCACAAACACGCCGTGAAGCACGCTGCAACTGCGCAGAGACTGGTGCCATCAGCAGAGAGGCCGCTGTCAGGCTTCAGCTGGCACTGAAGTTGCGCCCAGGAACTGGGGTAAATTAATCGCCAGGCAGCAGGGAGGTGGGGAAAGGCAGAACAGGGCAGGGACAGGTGTAAGGGGGCAAAGGTAGAGCAACCCGGGGGAAATTTCAGGCCTGGGGAGGGGGCAGGGATGGCAGCAGAGGCTGCCACTGCATCCTATCCCCCCTCCCAGGCCTTGAAGTCCTACGTGGGTTTCCTTGGTTCAGCAAGTTGAGCTGGCCCAGCTCCAAGTAGACCCATAGGGACTGCCTGGACCTGACATGGGCTAAGGGAGCTGATATTCCCTTACCCTGAGGAGACCTCCAGCAGCCTCCCTTTCCCCATGGAAAATAGCGGTGGCTGTTTCAGCACCGCTCTCCCGCAGGCAGGAAGCCCATTTCGCATTGGGCTGCAAATCTTGTTGTCATGCCTGTAGACTCAGAATGCTCCTTTGCATTGAGAGGCCACCATCAGGCATTAGCATAAATACCATGAAATAGACATTATTAATAAAAACATAAATAGCATGAGAAAGGCTTGCGTGCAGTTTAAGCCTCGTGTGTGAAAATACCCTATGCTTCAGGCTCTGTCGGAGGATTTTCTGCATTCAGCAGGCAGCTGTTTGTCATTAGGATCAAAGCCGGGTAGCAATACTTTGCTTTTCGGCTGCTGTTCTAAAGCTTTCTGTTGTTTTTGCTGAGGTCTTGGCTGCCAACAGCCAGTCCCCCTAAAAACAGGATTCTCTACATAAACAAGCTTCACAGTGTACTTGTGAAATTCACTGGAATGCCATTACTCAGCGATTCTCAAACTTTTTAGATCGGGACCCACTTTTTAGAATAGCACTTGTGTTGGGACCCGCCGGAAGTGATGTCATAGCCAGAATATCATCAAGCAGGAACCCTCATTATGATGTAATCAAATGACACTCCTGTTTGCAAACTGGCATTTTTGGACTGCAGCAACTGCACAATCAGGACACATGAGAGAATGTTCTGGTCACCACATCTCACAAATGACATAGTGGAGCTGGAAAAAGTGCAGAAGAGAGCGACAAAAATGATTACGGGACTGGGGCACCTCCCTTATGAAGAAAGACTGCAGCATCTGGGGCTTTTCAGTCTGGAAAAAGGTGCCTGAGGGGGGGGGACATGATTGAGACATAAAATTATTCATGGGAGGGACAGAGTCGATAGAGGGATGTTCTTTTCCCTCTCTCACAATACCAGAACCATGGGGCATCCACTGAAATTGAGTGTTGGAAGAGTTAAAACAGATAAAAGCAGTGGTGTCATCCAAATGATTTAGGAACAGGTACTCACTTTTGATTGGCACTTATCGGGGTCCACCCACCGGAAGTGATGTCATAAGCCGGAAGTGATGTCGTGGCAGGAAGTGAGGTCATAGCCAGAAGTGATGTCATGATTGTTGCCATGGATGTGATCATGTTTGTAATAACTTTAGCTTGTGGTTAGTGTTGATTTAACTTCTATTGCACTGCTTGCTAGAGATGTGTATAGACATATTTTGCTTCAACTGTTCCCTGGTTAAATAGCAGGCTAGACTGCACTAGATTGTCAGCCCTTTTGGGACAGGGAGCCATTTAACTTTAATGTTAAATGCAAGGAGCCAGCAAGGAGCAGGAGGGGGAATGGGCGACCAAAAAAAGACCGCGTGGGGGCTGGGGCTGGGGGGAGGCTGCAGGAGGCTTGCTGCCTTATTCCCGGGTCTCCCTCGCTGCTGCTGCTGCTGCCGCCGCCGCCGCCTCCGGTCCTCTCGCTCCGCTGCTGCCACCACCACCACGCTGCCTGCCTGCCTGCCTCCTCACAGAAAGTGCAGGCAACGGCTGCAGGTGTGCAGTACGCATGCGCAGCTGCTGAGCCAACCAGCCGACGGGGCCAGCTTCGAGTGGGCGGGGCCAGCTCAACTTCTAGGAACCGGTACTCACGTAGTGGTGCCTAGTGGGTGCATGACATCACTGGATAAAAGGAAGTACTTTTTTACCCAGTGGGTAATTATGGAACTCCTTGCCACAGGAGGTGGTGATGACATCTGACCTAGATGCCTTCAAGGGGCTGGATGGATTTCTGGAGGAAAAGTCCATCATGGGCTATAGGCCATGATGGGTTGGGCAACCTCCTTACATTAATAGTAGACTAATTCAGAATGCCAGGTGCAAGGGAGTGGCAACAGGATGCAAGCATCTTGTTGTCTATTGAACTCCCTTAGGCACCTGGTGGGCCACTCTGAGATACAGGAAGCAGAACTAGATGGGCCTTTGGCCTTATCCAGTGGGGCTCTTCTTATGTTCTTAAAGCAAGACAAAATATTATGGACAAAATATTATGTAAAAACGCTGAACTAAAAACACAATTAAAAAACACCCTCACTTGAAAATTCAAACTGTTAACACTCACAAAAGGAATATAGCAAGCGTCAGGTCTGCAGCTTCCAAGATGGCTGCTCCCAGCTGTTTGCGGGCCATCTGATGTTAGGCTGCGACCCACCAAGCGGGTCCCGACCCACAGTTTGAGGAACACTGATGGAGTCAATGCAAAGCTAGATGATTTGGCTCAATGTACTCAGCTTCCTATTTCCATAAGATAAGGATGAACTATGTTTATCTTAATATTTAGCTGCAGATCAAAAAGTGCTTGGACAACATCCTAACTCTGGAGACCAAAGAAAAGTGGAATTCTGTAGAGCAACCAGAAGCTTTGCCAATCCAATGCTGCTCATCGCTGTCCCTTGATATTCAAACGGTATTTGCCTAGGGATTATGCATAGTCCATGCCTTTTCTTTGATTCCAAGGAAACTGAAATATTACCTTCTGGTATGTAGGTGTTGCCTACTGCGCTAATTTATGTTAGTCACATACTCATAGAACGTATTAGCAGAATGGAGTTTATTACCTCTTTTTAACACTGCCACCACTTGCTTCCTAGCTACAAATTAAACCTGCTGTCAATTGTGTCACAGACATAATAGGCAGCTCATTTTTTTTAAGAGTTCTGTTAGAATGAAAGAAAAAAAGAACAGGTTTATTAGAAAAGCCATTTAGCAGAGGGAAAGCCACTTGCTTCCAGCCCTACGGCAGCCATAGAGAAACTGCGGAGAGAGGGGCTACAGCCAGAAAGACACCCACCCACATTTAAACAGTGAGAAAGAAACAAAAGCCCCCCACCAGCTCTAGGGATTGTGAAATCAGATTGCCAGGAGGATTTCATTTTCACAATTTTCAGTGGTTGAGTCATTTCAGTTAGATAGTGCCAAAAAGGAATCGGAGGAAAAGAATATTTAAGGTGGGGTAGGGTTTGTTTTTTTAATTTTCTGTAAGAGTTTTTGATGCTTTGTTCCTCTTACGTGACTGATTTTTTGGTAGGTTATTATATATTTTCAATAACCAGGAAGGCAGGAATGAATTGGATTTGGTCAGGGGGAGGGTGTTAGGAATTTTACAGGGTAATGCAGCAAGGGTTTATCTTTCTTCTCACTTAGGAACTGACTAGCTGCAAATGACAGAAGAGAAAACATGCAAACCTGGATCATATCTTCAAGATATAGGAGAGCCCAATTATCATGCAGGTCTGCTGTGGCTTCTGTCATTAGGAGTTAATGAGTTTGTAGGTGAGAACAAAGTGCTTATTTCTGGTCATCATCTGCTTAATGGTGTCACTTCCTGCTTAGTGATGTCACTTCCTGCCCTCAGCAGGTGCCATGAATGCTATTCGGCCCGCTGTATGAAATGAGTTTGACACCCTGCAATGGAAAGTAACAAAATACAGGGAGGAGGAGCCTTATTTCATTGCTGCTACCCAGCAGCTGGTGTTCAAAGGTACACTCCTTCTGCAGCTGGAAGTTCCTCAAGACTACCAGCGTTAATAGTTGCTAAGAAATCATTCCTTTATCTAATTTCTTTTTTAAGTGATCCACAGCTGCAATCCTATCCACATACTTGGGAGTAAACTCCATTGACTATAATGGGAATTACTTTTGAATAGACATGCATAGGACAATGGGCTGCAAGACAATTCTCACATTTATCTTGTGGTACCTCGTTCCATAGATTGAGGGTACAATCCTAAACTGAGTTAGGCCAGCATAAACTAAGACAGCAAAGTTTGGCCAGCACACAGGACACCATAAAGTATGTTTGGACCACTCTTGGAGTTAGAGAGGCCAGCACACAGATGTGAGCAGTGGTGTCATTCTATAATGAAGTGCCGGAACGCAGGCGGGACTTACCCCTTGATTGACAGGGGCCCTGCGACGCGTCGCCGCCTGCTGTTCCGCCGCGGAGGGCTTCTTCTGGGTGGCACGCCCCTCCGCGGCTCTCCGCAGCACCCAGCACGCCACCCAGGCAAGCGGGCACCCCCTCCGAAGCCAGGGGTGCCTGCGCGGGGCTCGGAATGGTGGCGACGCGTCAGAACCGCGCAGCCAATCACGCGGTAAGTCCCGCCCACCGTTCCGGCACTTCATTATAGAATGACACCACTGGATGTGAGCCATCCTCCCTGACTCCGAGAGTAGTCCAAACACGCTTTGTGATGGCCCTTGTGCTGGCCAAACTTTACTGGCCTAGATGATGCCGGCCTAACTCCAGTTTAGGATTGCGCTCTGAGTATGTGTTGTGGGAAGGAATCCTTCATATTATATTTCTTGAATCTCCTACTGATCAGTTTCATTGAGTGACTTCTATAGCAGTGGTTCTCAAACGTTTTAGCACTGGGACCCACTTTTGAGAATGACAATCTGTCAGGGACCCATCAGAAGTGATGTCATGGCCGGAAATGCCATCATTGTGACACCAGAGCCTGCTGCTTTCTTGAAAATGTAGCAATGAGTTGAGTTATTTTGAGGAGCACAATCCTAAACTGGAGTTACGCCAGCACAGTTGGGCCAGCAAAGTTTGGCCAGCACCAGGGACACCAGAAAGTATGTCTGGACCACTCTCAAAGTCAGAGAGGCCAGCACACAGACTTGCGCCATCATCCCTGATTCCGAGGATGGTCCAAAGTCGCTTTATGGTGTCCCTTGTACTGGCCAAACTTTGCTGGTCTAACTGTGCCGGCCTAATTCCAGGTTAGGATTGCGCCCTTAGTCATTTTCCAATAGCAAAGTGAATCTGAAAGAAAAAAGCCTATTTACAACTTTGACACAAGTGAAACAACCATACAGCCCTCCTCCTTTCCAGCGTACCATCTTCCCATATTTTCAATATGGCGACCCCCGGTGGGTCGTGACCCACATTTTGGGAACCACTGTTCTATAATGTTATGAGAGAGGAAGAAAACCTTTTCTCTTTGTACTTTCTCCACACCACATACAACTTTACAGATCTCAGCAAGGGGTCGCCTATCATCCCACATAAAACACGGCTCTTATATGACAGTGCAAACTTTAGCTTGTTATGTGACAGCTTTACCCAGGGCAAGGATTGGGCTCCTGTCAAGCAATACTATATCAACACATTGAACAGGCTGTTGCTTTTCTATTTGCTGAATTCTTTGTCTCCGTTGTCTAGATCATCGGAGAATATACAAAGGTATCCGGCGACATTTGCAAAAGCCTAGAGATGGAAGTTCGCAGAATCAGCTTACAAGAAGTGATGACATTCATACCACGGTAACTTCTACTACTTTTTTCAAATGTCAGAAACCAGGCACAGAATTACAAATTGGATCCATTGATCCTTACAATACTACTATTGAGTGTGATTGATTTGAAAAGCATCACCCAGCAGTGAGAACAGGCAGAGGCGTAGCTAAAGAAGTGGCAGGGGGTGTTCAATTGCACCAGACTACAAGCTTTAGGGAGGCAACAAGCTGAGCTTGGCACTAGTGGCCAAAATTTTGAAAACCTTGGTATGTATGAATAATACCATCATGTTTTATATCATTGGAAAGGTAATTTAATGCAGAGTGCCATGAAACAAACCAGAGTGTAATATCTTTATTCTGTCAAACATTATGGCCAAAAAATCTGAGAAAATGAAAATATGTTATTACAAGAGGAGAGGACCACAACAAGACCAGAAAGGGGGTCTTGGGTGGGGTGGGGTGACACCATTGGCACACTGAGCTTAATGATGCCTCTGCAGTCAAGGTTTGCGCCCAGTGACTGGGAGTTGCAGTTTAGCAGCTGTTTGGGGGACAATCTGCTGTTTCTGAGTAGCCTTCAAGGGCAGCTCCATATAGAATCCAGCAAAGTGGTCTAAACGGAGAATAACCAAGTCAGGTCCTAGAACCTGACCACCTGGATCCTGGTCCTTACTGATGCCTGACAGGCTGGTTGCTAGGCAACCAGCTAACATGCATCTTCCAGTGCTCCCTAATCAGCTACAGCAGAAAGAGGGCATGGGGCAAAGAAAATGTAGGCCACGCATGATTGACATTCCACCTCTATCTTCCATGTGCAGTCTTACGGAATCTGTGACCAGTTAGATGAGGGGGGTCCAGATCCGGGGGCCCTGACTGATTTCCCCAGCCCCACAGTAGATCCAGGGGGCCCAGTCTGATTTCCCCAGCCCCACAGTTACATAGATGGAAGTTTGTAACCCTCCACTCACACATTTTGTTGCTGTATGACATGGGACTAATCACACATACCAGTGTCCTCAAAAAGCTTAAAAGCAAAATAGGAGCTTTCAGTCTGACTCAACTCTAAATGAAACAAAAAAATTTTTGCATTAACCTTTGAAATATCACCTTACTGAGAGCTGAGCCGAGTGGGTAGTTTGCTGTTAAATACTTGCACTATCAGAGGGGAAGGAAAATTACTTGTCTAGATTGCGAACTTCTTCCACTGCTGAAATGTAACTGGAGTTACAAATGCATAATTAACTTGACTGATCTGAGGGAAGTTCCAGGTCTCATATTGAAATTTCAATTTGGATTTTAGATGTAATTAACCCCTGAGGCACTCGGTGAGCCTCAGCTAATCCACATTCTTAAATGTGCAAGGAGGTATAATGAATCTGAGTTATTGGGACAGAACACTTCCTGCCCAAGATTATTCTAGAACATATGCCATTTTCAGAAATCTTCCATCACTTTTGTTTTAGCCCAGTGATATACAGTAACACGCAAATTCAACACTTAGGGGAGAAGGAGGGCCCGAACCTATCGGGCTTAATGGGGGGCAGTATGAGCATGCTGCCTGTGTCTCTGTCACAAAGGTGCCATAATGCACCTTCACCACCATCAGGAAGGCCTCCGGAAGGCCTTACTGCTGGCACCAGACCAGTGCCAGCCCTGCACTGCCCAGAGGCAGCAACACAAACTGGCAAGTGGTGTACAGGCAGTGGCGTTATTCACCCGGTACGCTGGGCGGGACTTACCTTTGAGCGGCAGTCCGCCTGTTGCATCACGCCGCGTTCCGCCACTTTCCCGCCCGCCAGGACTCGCGTACCCCCGCGTACCCGCTACGTGACATGTCTGCCTCCACACCTCCTTCCAATGCCATGCCTGGGCTTACCTGCTCTAGCAGGTCTCCACGGATTCCCACCAGCTGACCTCCTTGGCACATTGAGGCTGCCTTGCAACAGCCATAAATCATCCTATGCTGGCACAATGGTAGATATGCCAGCTAAGTAGGGAGTTAGGATTGGGCAACTCTGCAAATATAGTAGCCAAAAACTAGATTGTTCCCGAGTCTTGGAATGGGCAGATGAGATTTTGTTTTCCAAAAGTAGGATCAAATGCTAAGTCAAGGATGCCGTATTGTTTCTGTTTATTTTATTTTTGTTTGTTTTGATGGGATGAAGGCCATTCTTGATCAACGTTTATCTTGCAGTTTTGGGAATGCATTTCTGGAATGCAACAAAGTGAAAGATCACCCTCAGTTTGTGCCATTAATAGTGGCTTACTTCAACAACTTCCATGACCTGAAGTAAGTTTGGTTTCTTTTCTTCTTTATGTTATTTGTAAAGTCATATGGAGCAAATCTCAGGGTTTATCATTTTTTACTGCTGGCTGTGCAGGGATATCATTGCAAGGGGGCAGAGCATCTCCAGCGCATCTTAGGATTGCGCCCTGAAACAAATCACACATAGCCTCAGTGGCGTCCGAACAGGAGGGGTGAAGCTCGAAGTTTTGCAAGGAGCTTTACCTTGCCGTGGAAATTGCTCCTTTCCCGCGCCAGTTTAGCCAGTCGTCAGAGGGAAAAGCAATGTCTTGGTGTTGCTTACTGGCTACAGTGGCAAGGGAGAGGAGGGAATTACGTGACAGGGTAAGGCTCCTTGCAAAACTTCGAGCTCCGCCCCTTCTGTAGGGACGCCACTGAGGCTATTTGTGATGTGTTTCAGGGCTCAATCCTAAAATGCGCTGGAGCAGGTAGGCTGGCGGGCCTGTGCTGCATTCAATGCAGCGTCAAGGGAGACTGGAGCCTCCCACGTGCAAGGGCACGTTTGTGCCCTTGCACAAGGGGAGGCACCAGCCTCCCCATTGGGCTCCTTGGATCTGTGCCTGCTAAACAGATGCAATATATTACCTGCCTCTCAGGCTTTGCCTTTGCTCCAATACCATCCAACAGAAGGGGATTAACCAGCCACATCCCAGAAATTGTGAATGCTTCTTTAGGCAAGGGGACAGCTGCCACATGCCAAGGGGAAAAGGTTATGATAAGCCCCCAATGGCAGCTTTTCACCAGAGCAAATAGCAGCTGTGCACCATGTTGCAGGTAGGGTTTTTCTATGCACAGTATTCAGCGTGTGTACATCCCCGCTTTATGGAATAAGCACACTTCTATACCAGTCCTAAGTTGTTCCTCACACTCTATGGGCTGTACTTTTAAAATCTGTTCAGACACTACCATGATAACACCTCTAGATGGCAGAGCAACTCCAGTTATTAGCAAGAAGGACCACAGTGCCTGAAAATCCAGCTGTAAGCTGCGCATTGGGTCAAAGGCTCTTTGCTGCCAGAAGCATACACTAATAATAATAATAATAATAATAATAATAATAATAATAATAATAATAATAATAATA
>JAJKFI010000033.1:9711485-9756037 GCA_029204185.1 Lerista edwardsae
TAATAATAATAATAATAATAATAATAATAATAATAATAATAATAATACATGTATTTATATACCGCCTTTCTTAAGGTCACTAGATTTCTCTAAAGATTACAACTCAAGGCGGTTTACATAGGCAGACTTTTCACAAACCCGAAGGTTTTTACAGTTTACAGAATGTTCTGTCTTTCAAGAACAACACTCAAACAGATCTTTCTTTCTGGATTTAGCCTTCTTTCTTTAGCCACCCGTCTGTCGTCTGCTGGCTGATGAGGCTTCCCTGCTCTCACCAGAGACGCAGCTGAGTTCAGCACACTCCTCCTCCCACAAGGCAGCAATATTAGCAAGTAGTTTTGCCTCTGTCCCACTTATAAGTCACCGTTTCCTTATACGTCTTGAGTCAGTAGTCTTCCAGCTGTGTTCTGGACCGCTGTGGGGTTTGTTGAAAATTTACCTTCAATGAGATCAATAATGGGGAATGAATTTGCCTACCAGCACTGATCATTCTCTAGAATAACAGTTCTCAAGCTTTTCAGTCTCCAGAGCCCTTTACAATCCTAAAAGGAGTTTCAGGGAGTCCCAGGGCACAATCCTAACCTGGAGTTAGGCCAGCATAATTAGGCCAGCAAAGTTTGGCCAGCACAAGGGACACCTTAAAGTATGTTTGCACCACTCTTGGAGTCAGAGAGGCCAGCGTACAGACGTGCGCCATCCTCCCTGATTCTGAGAGTGGTCCAAATGTGCTTTACTGTGTCCCTTGTGCCGTCCAAACTTTGCTGGCCTAACTGTGCCATCCTAATTCCAGGTTAGGATTGCGCCCCCAGAATGGACAGGATGGTGCAGGGCTCAGCGGTAGTGTAGTTACAGGAGGCGTACTGCAGGTGCCGCAATGCGCTGTGTAACTGGCCCCTCCCACGTGCCGTCAGAGCCATTCTCGGCAGTGATGGCAGCATGCAGTGCATTTCTGTCACTGCCCAGAACAGCTCCGAGAGCAAATGGGTTTGGTTACGTGCCACATTGCTACGCCTGCAATATTTACAGTGCTGCCCCCTATAGTTATGCTACTGGTGCTGAATCTATGCCAAATACTGGCTGTCACCGTTACCAGTGAAGAGCTAGAACAGGAGGGGGAATGAGGAAGGAGAGGCACGAACATGAGAGGTTGGAGGGATGAACAAATAAACTGAGAAAGTTTCTCACTTTGAGAACTTTGAGAAATGCTGCTCTAGAGCAGTGCTACTCAAAGCGGTGGCCTGCAGACTTGTGCAGTCCGTGAGCCATCTGCTGCCAAACTGCAGCCAATTTCCAGGAAAGAAACACTAGTGATAATATGGCACAAATACGATACTGGTCCCTGGCACGCTGGGGAAAAAGTTTGCCAATCCCTGGCATATTGTGGGGGGGAAATTGCCAGTCCACCATATCAGACAGTTTGAAGAGCACTGCTCTAGAACAGACGATAGGGGTGTCAATTGGGTGTCAACGCCAACAAAGCAATAGGAAGGCTCAATAGCAAAGACTGGAGGCTGTCCTTTTAAAATACCCCCCCTCCCAGAATCCTCTACAATGCACTGAGTTCATTGCACCCGTTTCCTTCGGCTTCATCCAAAGTTCCCAAGTTCACTGCTTAAGCCCAAAATTCTGCAAGTTTTCTGCAGCCCTGTTCTCTCTTTTACTTCCTTTCTGAACGCAATCCTCTAGAACTTGCACATGACGAAATGGCCTCTCTTCCCTTAACGACTAATTTATTTAAAGGTTTTTGAAGGTCATGGGTTCTTCTAGCTCGTTAGGGAACTACAGGCATGTCCCGGTCTCTGCTGGGGTTCTGTTCCGGACCCCACCCTGGATAACTGAAACTGCCAATACAGGGGACGCCTTTTTAGAGATGGAGGAACATCAGTGGTTTTGCTGCAATAAGGAAAAAAAAGAGATTTGTTTAATGTTCCCCTGTCTTTTTAATAGGAGTCCCAGTATCCATGGATAACTGATACCATGGATACGGAATCAGTGGATATTGGGGCATGCCTGTAATAGAGGAACAATGTAAATGCTCTCTGTTTATTTATAAATAGGGTTACCGGATACAAACTGGGACAGAGTGCCTATATCTGTAACCATTGTAAGGAAGAGGGAATTTTGGCAGGTGTCACTTTTGGAAACTCTTCCATGACTCAAATTCTCTCTTCTATACAATGGTTAAGGGTATAGGCACCCTGTCCCAGTTTGTATCTGGTAACCCTATTTATAAAATTAGCAAGTTCACGTGTTCAGGGCTATGAAACTTGCAGCATGTTTACTCAGAAGCAGGTCATAAAAACATAAGAAGAGCCCCACTGGATCAGGCCAAAGGCCCACCTAGTCCAGCTTTCTGTATTTCACAGTGGCCCACCAGACGCCTCAGGGAACACACAAGACAACTAGATATGTGCATCTTGTTGCCACTCCCCTGCATCTGGCACTCCAAGGTAGCCTACCTCTAAAATAAGGAGGTTGCACTAACCATCATGGCTTATAGCCTGCAATGGACTTTTCCTCCAGAAATCTGTCCATTCCCCTTTTAAAGGCACCTAGGCCAGATGCCATCACCACCTCCTGTGGCAAGAAGTTCCACAGATTAAGAAGTTCTACTGGGTAAAAAAAATATTTCCTTTTATCTGTTCTCATTCTCCTAACACTCAATTTTAGTGGATGTCCCCTAGTTCTGGTATTGTGAGAGAGGGAAAAGAACCTCCCTCTAACTACTTTATTCATCCCATGCAGAATTTTGTATGTCTCAATCCAACCCCAACCCCCCCGGCGCCTTTTCTCTAGGCTGAAAATTGTAAATTTTCAGCCAATCCAGTAGATTGGTGGGAAGACTTCTGCTTGTCTTACTGTTCATTTCCCATCCCCTGGATTGGAAAAGAGAGAGGGAGCAGAACAGGAAGTGTGGAGGACAGGCTGAATGCTGTGCTAGAGCATCTTCAGAGATAGTCTAAGCAGAGGCGTTTCTACAGGGATGGCAAAGCTCTAAGTGTTGCAAGAAGCCTTACCCTGTCATGTAAATCCCTCCTCTCCCTTGCTGCTGTAGCCAGTAAGCAACGCCAAGATGTTGCTGTGAGGATTGGCTAAAACAGTGCAGGAGAGGAGTGATTTCCACTGCAAGGTAAGGCTTCTTGCAAAACTTAGAGCTTTGCCATCCCTGTAGAAATGCCACTGAGTCTAAGTCACCACTCTACTCTCCCACTCCATTCCCTTCTTCCTGTTCCAAGCCAGGGTGTGGGAGGAGCAGAGGCTGAGACACCAGTAGCTATGGGCAGGCAACATTTGACATGCCACCTTAGACACCATGAGATTTTGGGTCAGCCCTGCAGACCAAAGCTTGACCAAAGCTAAGACCAAAGCTTTCCAAATGGATAACAATATGTTTTTATGAAGTTTGCACTGTGATGCTGTGCTTTAAATAGCAGCGCACTGTGACTGATGTGGTTTGATAAAAGGAATGTAATACAAACAGAGGCGTCATCCTACCGGAACGGGGCGGTACCCCGTTCCGGTAGTTCCGGGGAGAGCGGGAACGGAGCAACAGCGCGCGGCAGACTCCGTGCGCTGTTTTTGCCCGCCCGTCCCTGCGCCTGGATCGCTCTGTAAGAGAGCTCTTCTAGGCACAGGGAGGTGTTGCCGGGTGCCGCACGGGGGCGGGGAGCTACAGCTCACCCGTCCGTTTCCGTGGCGTTCCGGATCCTGGCGCCAGCAGCGTTCCGGTTGCTGGCGCCAGTGAATGATGTCACTGAATACAAGGTTCTTTGGGGATATAGGCAGTGCAGATTTGCCCACACCACTGCAACTTTATCAGCATGTTGGCTTCTTTGCTACAGGATGGGATTACAAACCAATTTTAACCCTGACTGTAAAGATCTGAAGATCCTGACTGGTCTGATGCTGAGATACAAGGAATGTTTTTTCTATAAATTAAGACTGGAAACACAGGTAAGAGAAGCATTCTGGTGGAATCTGACTGCGCTGTCTGCTCAGCAGCCGTTCTTGCTGGTATGTTCCATGAGATGCTATCACCAGGGGCATAGCTATAGTGGTGCAGGGCAGGTGCAATTGCACTGGGCAATAGAGGGGCAACAAGCTGAGCTTGACACTAGTGGTCAAAATTGTGAAAACCTTGGTAATTAAGAAAAGTTGTTGTTGTTCAGTCGCTAAGTCGTGTCCAACTCTTCATGAACCCATGGACCACAGCACACCAGGCCTCTCTGTCCTCCACTAGCTTCCAGAGTTCACCCAATTTCATGTTCATTGCTTCGGTGACACTATCTAACCATCTCATCCTCTGCCGCCCCCCTTCTCCTTTGGCCTTCAATCTTTCCCAGCATGAGGGTCTTTTCTAAAGAGTCCTCTCTTCTCAGGAGGTGGCCAAAGTATTGGAGCTTCAGCTTCAGGATTTGTCCTTCCAGGGAGCAAACAAGCTGGACTTCCTGGAGGATTGACCGATTAGATCTCCTTGCAGTCCAGGGGACTCTCAAGAGTCTTCTCCAATTTGAAAGCATATAAAGTACTAT
This sequence comes from Lerista edwardsae, assembly GCA_029204185.1. Taxonomy (NCBI): domain Eukaryota; kingdom Metazoa; phylum Chordata; class Lepidosauria; order Squamata; family Scincidae; genus Lerista; species Lerista edwardsae. Next base: position 9,716,018 of record JAJKFI010000033.1, read on the forward strand.
CATTTTATATATCATTGGAAAGGTAATTTAATGCAGAATGCAATGAAGCAAACCAGAGTGTAAGATCTTTATCAAACGTTATGGTCCAAAAACCTGAAAATAAAAATACAACTGTCATGGAAATTTTTTTTAACAAAATTGTGTTTATTAGGAATAATACTGTCATGCTACAGCATATATCATTCGATGCAGATTTTCAGGCAGAATGCAATGAAGCAAACCAGAGTGTAATATCTTCATTCTATTCAAAGCTATGGCCCCCAAACCCAAGAAAACAAAAATACAACCATGACGTCACTTTCTGTTGTGATGTCACTTCTGTGGCATCATTTTGGTCTTTGCACCGGGCGACACTTTCATTAGCTACTCCCCTGGTTATCACTGTCCCTGGGGAGAGGGAGACGGCTGGAGCCTCCCTGACCTGGCTGACCCCTGACTAGCAGGAAAGGTCTTGTTTATGCAGTGCAGGTTCTGCTGATAAAGCAGAAGCTGCAGCTCAGTGCTGGAGCACATGCTTTGCACACACAAGACCTCCCGTTCAACCACATGATCTCCAGCTGAGAAAAAGAATCAGGTGATGGGAAACAGCTCTTGCGGCAGGCCAGCTGCAAGTGGCAGATGGGCAAGGGTTGTCCTGTGCTCACGGGCTACCTCTGTTGGCTGCTGCCTGCTTCCCCTCTGGCTATGCAGCCAGAGGTGTCGCGAGGGTGTGGCACCCCAGGGCACGAGCCCTGGGGCGCCATAAGGTGGGGGGCGCTGTTGGCATGGCGCCCCGCCCCCACCCGCAAATTTGCGGCCCCCCGCACCCCAAGGCGCCTTGGCGGCGTCCCGGCCTGCCACTGGGGTGCTTTAAGTGGCAGCGGGGGAGGGGAAAAAGCCGCCACCGCATGCCCCGAGCCAGGACATGCGGCAGCGGCTTCCTCCCCCCCGGGCTGCTGCTGGGGTGCTTTAAGCGCTCCAGCGGCAGCGCAGGGAAGGAAGCCGCTGGCGGCTCCCATCCTGGGCTGCTGAGCCCACCAAACGTCATGACATCACGTGACATCATGACGTTGCGTGCCCTGGGCGCGGTTTCGCCTGTATGCAGCAGCAGCCGCTCCTCCTCCTCCTCTTCCTCCTCTGTGTCTCCAGTTCAATTCCATTATTTGAAGATCCAGTAAAAGTGGAAGAAGAAGAAGAGTGTGCAGGAGAAGAAGCAGGTGGTGGCCTGGAGCATCTCCCAGGATGCAGGAGCAAGGGTGGGAGGAGGAGGAAGAGGAGACGGTGGCAGAGTATAGGGAGCTGTAGGGAGATCATACCGCTATGTGACCAGTTATGACAACGTAACTCTGTTCCTCTGTCATAACTAACCCAATAAAACAGTGGTATTCAAACTTTTTAGACCAGGACCTACTTTTCAGAATGGCACTTGTGTCATGACCCACCGGAAGTGATGTCATGAATCAATCAATCAATCAACAGGTACTTATATACCGCTTTTCAACACGAAGTTCACAAAGCGGTTTACAGGCAAATAGTAATAATAAAGTTAATAAAGTTAAATGGCTCCCTGTCCCAAAAGGGCTCACAATCTAAAAAAAGGCAGACCGCCAGCAACAGCCACTAGAAAGACTGCGCAGGGGTGAAGAGGGACAGTTACTCTCCCCCTGCTAAATATAAGAGGAACACCACTGGAAAAAGTGCCTCTTGTCCAGTTAGCAGGGGTTGAACCTGGAAGTGATGTTGTGGCAGGAAGTGACATCATCAAGCAGGAAGTGCTGTCATTGTGACATAATAAAATGACAGCACTTCCGGCCATGACATCACTTCCAGTGGGCCCCGGACAGATTCTAATTCTAAAATGTGGGTCCCGGTGGGGAAAGGTTTGAGAATCACTGGGCTAGAACGAAACAGAGGCTATGTTAGCTCCAAATGGCTTCGAAGAGGAGCAGCTGCTTGCAAAACCTAGTGCTGTGTTCCCCATCTAGGTACGCCACTGGTCAACTCTCAGTAGCAGCCAGAACTTGCAGTGTCTTCCGTGATGGAGCACACATACAATAAGCTTTACACTGCTTCAACACCAGAAAACCAGAATCTCCCTTGCTAGTTTCCAATCTGCAGATAAACCAGCAAGAATTACAGGTGGTTTCTCTTGCTGTAAATATTCTTATCAGTACACTGAGGTCTGCAAAAATGAGGCCTGGGAAACATGTTGCTGTTACAGCGTAACATATATACTGGCCCACCACGCTTTGGTTGTTTAGAGTAAGTGCACACTGTTTTCAGTGGCAAAGGATATGCCAGCACTCAGAATGCACCTCTCCAGGAAGATTATGTCATGTGTCAGTTTGGAACCAAAGCTATAGGTTCCATTTGCGTGCAAAGCACATCGTATGAAGTTCAGGTGCACATTTGCACATGCTCCATGTGAAACTAACACGTAAAAGAAAGCAGTTTGTGTTGGATGCTCCCGTACCACTAGCACACCAACATGAGAATCTGTTGAGAATGTGCATGAATCTGTTCGTGAAGGTTTTCCCCCAACATGATGTATTTCCTAGAAGCCCTGCTAAAATCTCCAGAATTGCTTTTGGTAGCTGGATGGAAAATGAGGCTGATGCCTGGAGACTCCAGATCACACCAGGAGAACCTGCAATCCTAATATGCAAGGTGCGATACAGTACAATAAAAGATAAGACACTTCCCTGCCCCAAGGATCTCACAATCTACAAAAAGACATGTGAGGGATAACAGGAGAAGGGGAGAGGAACTTCATCAGGGTCAATAGGAATGAATATGCTATTACAGTGGTTTTCAAACTTTTTAACACCAGGACCCACTTTTTAGAACGACAAACTGTCTGGGACCCGCCAGAAGTGATGTCGTGGCAGGAAGTGCTGTCATTACGACACCAGAGTCTGCTGCTTTCCTGAAAAAGCAACAATAAGTTGGGTTATTTCTCAGTCATTTTCCAATGGCAGAGGCAGAACAATCCTGCCTCTTGGGCAGTGTTGATGCAACATCACTAGCGCCCACATGGGGGCACCAAGCGGCACCCCTGTGTCAGCGCTAGAGTTCTCAGGCTGACGCTACGAGTAGCGTTGCCCTGAGAGCACCGACAGCGAGCCTTCCTAGCGCCAGCCGAACTCGGCTGACGTGAGGGAGATTCTGGGAGAGATGAGGGCAAGAAATGGGCAGTTCTGGGTGGGGGATGGGCGGGCCAGCAGGCATGCCAGCCCGGGGAGGAGGCGGGGCCAGGATACGACCATTAGGCTGCATCCTAGGCCTCGTTGGGCGGCTGGGAAGCCCCAATTTGGGCCGCATGGTTTCCTCGTGTCAGTCATAAATCTCTGGACCCCCAAGATATGGTTCAAAAGAAAGGTTTATTGTCATATTTGCAAATATGGGTGGCAAGCAAAATTCAAAACAGAACAAACTGCGTACCACACCTTGTACAAAATGGGTGCAACAATTTATACTACTGAGGCGGAGTTTTTTTTACTGTATATTCATTGGGTATTTCCAGCCACCTGATAGCACTCATGCAGAATAATTTACTTCCCCCCTCCCTTGCACATGCTTTTACCCAGGATGCATAGGGATGGCTATTGACTCAATGCAAGTTTCACTCAAGGTTACAGCTGTGTCTCTGTGTCCTGGGAATTTTTCCCTATGTATCAATTTAGGGATACGCACAGCCCTCCTTGTTTACCAGTTAGGCCTTGCCTGAGCCTAAAACATCATTAACCACTTCTTTCTCTCTAAAGAGAAACAGTAGGCCTTATATTTTAGTGTTGGGGTTCAAAGTCACCATGGGTTTGTATGACTATCGATTTCATATCTCACACTCAGTTCTCCACCTGCTAAATAGCACTTGCAGATCCGAGGAAGCCCATGGGGCGGCTGGAGCCTCCCCTGGGGCAAGGGGGTGAATGTGCCTTTGCCCCGGGGAGGCTCCCCAGCGCACCAAAGATGCATTGGATTTGGTGCTGGTTGGCTGGCCTCACCAATACAGCGTGCCTTAGGATTGCGCATTGAATCAGGAAGAAAAAAGCCTATTAACAACCTTGATGCAGGCAAAACAACCACATAGCCCTCCTCCTTTCCAGCATCCCATCTTCCCACATTTTCAATATGGCTGCTCTAGGTGCTTCGTGAACAACCTGAAATTGGCTCGCGACCAGTGTAGTCATGCACCCGGTTCTCACTGGTTCCCGAGAACCGGTTTCTAAATGAGCTGGCCCCGCCCACGGCAGCTGGCCCGCCAGTGCTGTCATGCAGCTGGAACGGCGTTCCGGTTGTTACAATTAGTGGACTCCGCCCACTTAACTCATTGCTGGCTCCTTGTTTTTTTTGCTTCGGGGTTTTTTTTGCTCCATTTTTTTTTGCTTTGCACTTCGTGTTGGTGTGTGTGTTTTTTGCTTTGCACTTCGTGGGTTTTTTGTATGTGGCTCCGTTTGTTAATTGGACCAGAAAACAGGGCCATTTCCCGCCCATTTGAATTTGAATTTCAATTGCAAGCAGAGGCAAATCTAAGGGAGGACAAAGCTCTTAAGTTTTGAAAGAAGCCTTACCTTGCAGTGGAATCACTCCTCTCCTGCACCATTTTAGCCAATCCTCACAGGGAAAAGCAACATCTTGGCGTTGCTTACTGTCTACAGCAGCAAGGGAGAGGAGCAGTGGTGACATGGAGGGGAAAGGCACCGGAACGTGCATTCCAGAACCTAACCTTAGGGCTGGCTCCGCCCACTCATCGCTGGCTTTGTTTTTTGTTGTTGTTTGCTCCGTCCCCCAGCCTCTCTGTTAAGTGCTCCTAGAAATGCAGACCTCTCTCCCCCCCCTTGCAGGATCGCCCCCCAGCCTCTCTGTTAAGTGCTCCTAGAAATGCAGACCTCCCTCTCCCCCTTGCAGGATTGCCCCCCCAGCCTCTCCTTTAAGTGCTCCTAGAAATGCAGACCTCCCTCCCTCCTTGCAGGATCGCCCCCAGCCTCGCCTTTAAGTGCTCCTAGAAATGCCTTTCCTTTCAGACTTCCCTTGCAGGATCGTTGTGCATGAAGAGATTTTGTGTGAGCACAGAGCTTAGCATTGCTGCACTTCCTTGTAGCCTGCAATTCACTATATCGATCTTTGTGGAAGTTGATTTTCCCTGTGTTTGGAACTGTGGTGAGTTCTCTAGAAAAGTGTAAAGGGAAGATGTACACGTAGTTGTTGTTCTTTGTGGGTGTCATGAAATTGTGGTCTTATGTGAACCTGGTTAGTTGGGAGAGAACTACTCAAGTGTAAATGGCTCAGGTGGGGGTGATTAGTTCATTGATATAAAGTTAAAAGCCTCAGGGAACAGACCCCTTTGGCTGCTCTCAGGGAAGGTTAGCCTCACTATGTGCTGTGGAAGCTGGTTGTAGTCAGTCAGTAAGGTAAAAATCCTATAGGATTTTTTGTTGTTGTTTTTGTCCTTTGAGTTCCTCTCAGTTAAGTTATAAACAAAGGGGTTGATTATTGTCATTTTAATATTCAGGTTTTATGGTATAGAGCCTCTGTAGTTTATTTATAACTCTTAATATATGTCAATAAAATTGGGTTTTTTACTTCTGTTATTTGGCTTTCTTTTAAGAGGGATTTTTGCCCAGGAGCTCCCTTTGTTGTGTTGAGCCTGGGCTGGTGGCAGCAGCAGCTACACCTGAGGAGGGGAGTTACACCCCCCCCCTCAATAGGTTAACTAGATTTCCTCCCACAAGGTTTGTTGCTTTTATTGCTGGAATCTTAAATGATGTGGGTACTACTTTAAAGCAACATTATTTGACATAGTGAAGCACGAGATTTCTCCTGTCTCTCTTGAGAAGCAAGAAATTTCTTGTGAATATGAGACATAGTCTGTGACCATTCATAGGTCTACTAAAATGACATGCAGCATCCTGTTGGTCTGGATGGCATAAAATGAAGCTTGAACTGGGGATACTGTGGACTAGTAACTTGCAAAGTGGATCACTATATGATGTAAATCCAAGTAGGAATCATAGTTCAGTATGATGGTTTCTGTGAATTAAGCTGTTGTTAAAGGCTGGTTTTCCCTCCTGCCAACTCTAAAGTTTGCACAGCGTTGATTACCCAGCACAGTTATTTACAGGTGATAATTATTATTAATTGGGCATGATCCAGTGTAATTTAAGTGCTTTTACATTGCATTGATTTTGAGTAGTCAAACATGTGCTTAACTCTCCCTCCAGTTGAAATCCCTAAGACATAAAGACTGATCTAAACTGTTTACTCAGAAGTCAGCCCCATTATTTTCAGTTGGATCTTCCAAAAAGACAGGCTTATACTTGCAGACTTATGCATATATTGCTGAATGGCTTACTCTTTAGAAAGTGTGTTTAGAATTTCAGCCTTGAGAACTATTGGCTGAATTCTGCCCATAATTGTAAAGATTATCCTATTTTCCTGAGTCATTGCATTCCTCCTACCTCCAAATCACTGACAGTATGATGGGTTTAGAAGACCTTGTGTACATTCTGAGAACTCTTTAGAGTATGGTCAGGCACACACAGCCCAAAAGAATTAGATTGGGAAGAGCTGACGTCCCCCTTCTCAGGCCTTCTTAACATGCTCTGAGAGTGATCTGGAATAGTTTGGGAACTGTTGGGTCTGCTTGATGACATCACTTCCTGCCATGACATCACTTCCGGTGGGCGGACCCCAACAAGTGCCAATCAAAAGTGAGTTCCTGTTCCTAAATCATTTGAATGACACCACTGCTTATGATGTCACTTCCGGTGGGCGGACCCCAACAAGTGCCAATCAAAAGTGAGAACCTGTTTCTAAATCATTTGAATGACACCACTGCTCGCGACCTAGTGGTTTGGGAACCACTGGCTGCTATTATTTTATGTACGTGTACTTGGATTCAGTTTTAATAGCATAGTAGGGAAAGATGACATGGGAAATACGGACATGGTGGCGCAGCGGGTTAAACCACAGTTGCTGAACTTATTGACCGGAAGGTTGGCAGTTCGAGACCATGTGACCGAGTGAGCTCCCGTTGCTTGTCCCAGTTCCTGCCAACCTAGCAGTTCGAAAGCACGTAAGAATGTGAGTAGATAAATAGGGACCACTTCGGTGGGAAGGTAACGGCGTTTTGTGCGCTACGGCATATAGTCATGCTGGCCACATGACCACGGAAACTTGTTCTCGGACAAACGCCGGTTCTTCGGCTTAGAAATGGAGATGATCACCGCCCCCTGCAGTTGTTCACAACTAGAACATTCAGTCGTGGGGAAACCTTTACCTTTACCTTTTTAGGGAAATATGAACGTAGTGAAGGAAACGTAAGGATGGTGCAGTGGTTCTTGGGTTGGACTTAGTCTTGGAAGATCCAGGTTTACAAATATCTGTGGGCAGCGCAGTCCTAAGAAATATGCAGTGTTGACACAATGGGGTTGTTGTCTCGGCGCTGCACACTTAGCCGAAACCGGCCAAAGCACGCAATTAGTTAGGAAGCCGCGTGGCCCCAATTTGAACCTTGCAGTCTCCTCAGATCTGTGCCTGCTGTTTAGCAGGCACAGATCCAAGGAGCCCATAAGGGAGGCTGGCACCTCCCCTCGTGCAAGGGCACAACCGGGACCTTGCACCGGGGAGGCTCCAGCCTGCTCCTACCTTGTGTGGGATACAGCGCAGGCCCGCCAGCCTGCCTGTTCTGGCGCAAGGTAGGATTGCGCCCTCAGTCAAGAAGCTTCCTGGCTGACTGTCACGTCACGGTTGTCCCCGCTCGCCCCTCCCCAGTCCAGGAGGGGGGCCGAGAAGGGATCACGGTGGGCACCTCTAAACACGACCAGGAGACAGAAGAACAACTTTTATTGCACTTCCACATACAACGCAGCCTGCTTTACCCTATTCCCCTCCCCCAAAAGTCCCAACAAAAGTCTTCGCCACATGGGCTGCCGTAAATGTCCAACTTAGTGTTCTCCCCTCTGGGCTGGCCAAACGCCAAAGGAAGTTCCAAAAGGCCAGGCCAACACAAACGTCCCTGTCCTCCGGGCTTGATCCTGGCAGGGAGCTGGTCTCTCCGGTTCTTCCGACGGACACGTCAGCAACTGCTCACTCACGGTTCCCTTGGTGCGGGTGCAGGGCTGCTCCTGGGGCATGCTTGGTACTCCGCTGCTTTTCTGTCTATGGCCACGGGCGGGTCTGGCAGCATTCATGGGCAGGGCGCCTGTCCCGAACACTGCCTGGCGGGGAGCATCCAGTCTCAGCTCGACGGCGTCTTCCCTCGCAGCTCGCCTCCCCCAAGTAGACCGCCCCCACTTCCTTCTCTTCTGCTTCTTTTATCCTAGCCCTGCCAACTTCCTCAGACGCAGCTGAGCTCGGCGGATTGCCTGCAGCCGATCCCAGGCTGGTGGTTCCAGGCCGATGTTCCGCGGCCCCATCCCTCCTGTCTGGCCATGTGCCTTGCGCCCGCGCCTGCTGAGGCATGACTTTGGGCCAATCACTATCTCTCCAACTAACCTACCTCACAGGGTTGTTTTGAGGGCAAAAGGAGGGAAGGAACTGAGTACACCACCCTGAGCTCCTTGGAAGAAGGACAAATGGCAAACTGCTTTGGAAATGGTTGGAGATGTTCAAAAGCCATTTCAGATGTGGAGTAGGTTGTGCGCTTCCACTGTGTGAGAGAAAAAAATTGTAATGGTGGCCCACAAGCTCTTGGGCATGCCTGAAGTGGCCCTTAGGATGGTTCCTGGCCATTCTATGTCAAGAAGATTATAATCAAAATGAGCGCTTTGAATAATACTGCTGATTGCACTGATTTCTGCCTGCTGTTTTCCAGCCGCTGTTTAAGAACATTCTAAGAAGAGCATGGATTTCAAGTAGCGAATTGCCCGACCCATTCATTAAGAAAATACTGTTGGTCATTGAAGATTTTTCTAAACACCTAATACATCTGAAGGAGCCCTTTCACAAGGTAATAACTATAATAGAAGCAAATGAGGATATGCCTTAGAACTAGGGTTACCAGATACAAACTGTCACAGAGTGCCTATACCTTTACCCATTGTATAGAAGCGGAAATTTGGGCAGGTGCAGCTTATCATGGAAGGGCCACCCTCCCTGACTCTGAGAGTGGTCCAAACGCACTTCACGGTGGCCCTTGTGCCAGCCAAACTTTGCTGGCCTAACTGTGCCGGCCTCACTCCAGGTTAGGATTGTGCTCTTAATGTTTTTTTAAGAATGGGAGAAGAAAGCATTGAGAACAATTATGGTTTAATTGTGAAAGACTAAAGAGAATAGTAAAAAGGGAGGAGAGAACAACAAATCAAGTGAAGGCTGGTGCCACACTACTCAATTTCATTAGTAAGATATTGAAGATATGATTAGACACAGGGACAAATGGAGCCCTGATTGCACACATAGCAGGGCGATGAAACCGCGCCCCTAGCACGTTGCCCCGCCCCCGTGCATCACCCAGCCACGCCTCCCTGTGCCTGGAATAGCTCCATTTTGGAATGGAACGGACACCAGGGAGGGAAGGAGGGCCAGACAGCGCGCAGGTTAGTCTGCGGACTCCGCGCAATGGCGCCCCGCCGCTGCCAGCGCCCATGGCTCGCACCACCCCGGGCTACACCCTTCCTCTGCCTCTGATTAGACATAAGCAGATACTAAGGCCGCAAGTAAAAATATTTTTTTTCTTACCCCCTGGTAGGCTGCTTGCCTATGGCTCAAGGTGTTTGTTTCCAGTAAGATGGGATTATAGTCTAAGGGCCCAATTCTATCCCAAGCACTGATGCAGCCACAATGCAGCCCTGAGTTAAGATAGCAAATGTTATCTTACACCGGGGAGGCCTCCATGACTGTCTCCCGACCACAGGATGCAACACACACCCCATCGGCACGGTTGCATTGTTGCTGGAAAGTGGGATAGGATTGGGCCCTAAGTCTTACTGAATGCAGTGGGTTTATGTCTGAGTAGAATAAATAACACCAGTTTCAAACATCTCTACCCATGGGTCTCCTCGGACACACACCAGCCCTTTTTCTTTCTTTTCAAAGAAAGAAAAGGGTCAGGGCAGCCTGGAAAAGAGGGAATAGGCACAAATTGCTGTGTCAAATTCACCCCTTCCTTCCCCTCTTCTTCCCTCCGTTCCCCATCCTCAAACTACCCATTCCCTCTCCACCCATGACATGCCCCTGCCATCAACTTACCAGCGCCATCTTATGGAGACGTCTGGGGCTGTTGCTTCATGTGTGGCACTGTTGCCCATCTGGGGCAGAAGCCCAGAAGAGCACAATAGCACCCCTGAAGGCAGGAATATATTTATTCACCTTCTACAGGCTGTCCAACTGCCCCCCCACGCCCCCCCAACAGCATGCAGTAAGGATCAAATAGTAGGCCATCATTTACATACAGTAGGAGCTTTTATACGTTCACCTCCCTTCAGGCACTTAATAAGTTGATTTTGCTGTATTGCAGCTGCCAAGGGTTCAAGGGAAAGTTTGAAGGAGCGAGAAAAGTAGGCATCCCTGTCTGGGGCCATGAAGAGGTAAGTGAACTGTTTTTACTTACCTCTCCATAGTCCACTTGGACTCCAATCCAGGGTGATCAGACACTCTCTTTTTCCAGGGCATGTCCTATATTTCAACTTTCTGTCCTGGGTAAATTTCAAATGTCCTACATTTCAGGACAGAGGGTGTCAGAGCCAAGAGGGGCTGCCTACATTGCTTGCTTGCATGTTTGTCCTCCATTTCTTTGTTGTTGTTGTTCAGTCGCCAAGTCGTGTCCGACTCTTCGCGACCCCATGGACCACAGCACACCAGGCCATCCTGTCCTCCACTAGCTTCCAGAGTTAGCCTAATTTCATGTTCATTGCTTCAGTGACACTATCTAACCATCTCATTCTCTGCCGCCCCCTTCTCCTTTTGCCTTCCATCTTTCCCAGCATGAGGGTCTTTTCTAAAGAGTCCTCTCTTCTCAGGAGGTGGCCAAAGTATTGGAGCTTCAGCTTCAGGATTTGTCCTTCCAGGGAGCAATCAGGCTTGACTTCCTGGAGGATTGACCGATTGGATCTCCTTGCAGTCCAGGGGACTCTCAAGAGTCTTCTCCAACACCATAATTCAAAATTCAACACCATAATTCGAAAGCATCTATTCTTCGGCGCTCTGCCTTTCTTATGGTCCAGCTCTCACAGCCATACATTGCTACTGGGAAAACCATAGCTTTGGCTATGCAAACCTTGGTTAGCAGGGTGATGTCTCGGCTTTTTATTAAGTTGTCTAAGTTCTCCATAGCTTTCTCCACGTTTGTCTTTTAATTTCATGGCTGCAGTCACCATCTGCGGTGATCTTGGAGCCCAGGAAAATAAAGTCTGTCACTGCTTCCATTTCTTCCCCTTCTAGTTGCCAGGAAGTGATGGGAGTGCCATTTCTTTGTTAGGTTGCATTAAAGTAGGTCAAGAACCCCAAAATCTCTCGTGTGTGTGTGTGTGTGTGTGTGTGTGTGTGTGTGTGTGTGTGTGTGTGTGTGTGTGTGTGTGTTTTATTTTGTAACAACCTACATTGTTCTTGAATGTCCTACTTTTGGGGGAGTTGTGTCCTCCTTTGTGGTTATAACATCTGGTCACCCTCAATGGGTGCTGAGGAGCATCGGGGTAGGTCTAGGCTTGCAAGCATGGACAAACTCCAGCATGTACTGGTGCAGCTGTGATTGTCCCCTGTGAACTGCCCCAGCCCAGCCCAATATGTGCCCTATTCTGGTTCAGTTATTTATTTGAAATATTTTCCCACAATGAAAGGGACTCAAGGAAGCTTACGATAAACAGAAAAAAAAAACATTAAAAATCAGAATAAAAACAGATCAAAACAACATGATCACCAACACTGAAAACAAAAACCAATTTCATTTTAAAAAATGCCAGCCAATCACTCACTCAAACACCTTCCTAAAAAGCAAGGTTTTGAGGCCTTGCCGAAAGGTCTCAAGAGAGGGAGCTGTTCTTAATTCAAGGGGAAGGGCATTCTATAAACAGGGAGCCACCACTGAGAAGGCCCTATTCCTAGCCTCCACCCCCTCACCTCTCCTGGTGACAGCAGAGTCAGAAGCCCCCCCCCCCCCCCGATGACCTAAGTAGACGGGTAGGATTATATGGAAGATACCAACTTACCAGTGACTACAGAGGATAGTGAACCTGGTATGGGCTGGTATTGCCCATACATGACCTCCTGGTCTTTGCTCTGGTGGCCATAGCAAACTGAACAGTGTAGCAGCTGCCACACTACCAACCCAAGATTTACGATGGCAGGTTGCTATATCCTCCTCTGTAAGGCCCAGTAAGGATTGGGCCATGACAATGGCTGGTAGCCAAGATAGTTAAATAGACTGTACTTCTAAATACTTGCTGATGAGGACAAACTACAGAAAGGGCTATTAGCCGCCATCATGTCCTGTTTAGGGTTTGGGGGACACTGCTGTTTGACTGGCCACAGTTGCTGGGCTAGATGAACTTTTGCTCTGTCTGTTCCAGCTGAGGTCGGGATCTTAATGGCTCTAAATTTAATGGTAGGCAGCACCAAGGCTTGTCATTAGGACAGACGTAAACATTCATTTGTCCCGGAAAAGGCTATGTATGAACAGATAATCAAGGGTTGTTTGGGACAGAGATGGCGAGTAATTACATGGCTTCTCTTTGTTCACTGTTATTCCTCCTTATTTATACAGAACATGCATAAGAAGATGGAGAGAAGATAATTCTGTCCTGTGTAAGGCTCTGAAGAGAACTTCTCAGTTTACAGCAAGGGGCTCCCACCTCCAGCCCGCGGGCCAGATCTGGTGCCCCCGTTTTCCTTCACCCACGTGGGCAGAGTAGTCCCCTACTACAGCTCCCAGGGGCCTTCGCAGCCAGGTGCTTCTGGGGTCTGCCGCCTCAGCAAGCTGCACGCCTGGCATTCCGCGCATGTGCGGCTGGCTGCAAAGACTGGGCTGCAAAGACCCCTGGGAGTTACAGTACAGATCTTTTGCACCATCACTGGTGGAACGCAAAGCACCATGCACGCCAGGGATGAGTTTCCCTGCTACAGTGGTCTCCTTCATAAGGGAGGTGCCCAGTGATGTAATTCACTGGCGCCAGCAACCGGAACGCTGCTGGCGCCAGGATCCGGAATGCCACAACGGACGGGTGAGCTGTAGCTCCCTGCCCCCTTGCGGCGCCCGGCAACACCTCCCTGCACCCGGAATTACTCTTTTACAGAGTGATCCAGGCGAAGGGGCGGGCGGAAGGGCAAAAACAGCACGCGGAGTCCGCATGCTGTCCCGCTCTTCCCAGAACTACCGGAATGAGGTACCGCCCCGTTCCGGTAGGATGACGCCACTGGAGGTGCCCCAGCCCAGTAATCATTTTGGTCACTCTCTTCTGCCCGTTTTCCAGCTCCACTATGTCCTTTTTGAGATGGATACTCATAGATGTACTTTCATAGGGAGTTTGTGTGAAGTTTTGAGGTACAGGCGAACCATGTCACAAAGTCATGCCATTTACAAATCCCTGTTAGAGAAGCTTACAAGGAACCATGAATCAAACCCGATATTCTATGTGCCTAGGCACAGTCGACTCACCAATCAGCCAGTGCACAACATTTCACCATGCAGATTTCCAGCATTCCCCACCACAACACTGGGATTAGAATTTCCCCCAATTCTTGTGGCCGTTCCTCTGCCATTGCATCCTGGCCAACTAGCGGTTTTATTGTGGCTTTTTTTGCAGCAGGACTTTCTAAACGAAACTCACAAATTTGTGGTTAAGGCGTACATCACCCAAATCCTCAAGCCAAGGAGCAGAATGAAGAAAAGGAAACGAAGAGAGGCTAGTAAAATAATGGAAAAAGAAGCCGCAACAATAGAGCAAACTATGGCAGAACTGGTAGGTACATGTTGTGATTGGTTTCCCTAATGCAGTGTTATTAAAACTGTGGGTCGGGACCCATTTGGTGGGTCATGACCAGATGTTAGGTGGGTCGCAGAAAGCTGGGAAGAGCCATCTTGGAGACTGCAGACCTTACTCTTGTTGTTCCTTTTGTAAGTGTTAACAGTTTGAATTTTCAAGTGAGGATTTTTTTAATTTTTTGTGTGGTTCAGTGCTTTTACATCATATTTTGTCCTAATCCTGCTTTCTGTCAGGGATGTTTCATGGTTGTACAATTGCTGCAGTCCAAGAATGCCAGTTTGCATTCCAGGAGTGTCATTTTATTATATCACAATGACAACATTTCCTGCTTGATGATGTCACTTCCTGCCATAACATCACTTCCAGGTTAATGACATCACTTCCAGTGGGTCCTGACACAAGTGCCATTCTAAAAAGTGGGTCCCAGTTTAAAAAGTGTGAATACCACTGTTCTGCACATATATAGTATAGATCCTTTATTGGCATAAGACAGGCATAACATAGACAAAAAGACAAAAGAGCAAAAGCAAACACACACATTAAATCATCCAGGGCATAATTCAGCTTTTCGAATCAGTTAACTTATGCAGGAAGGTTGCCACCCTTTCAGTTATTTCAACTGAAGAGCCCAATAAGAGATAGCATAATTTAGCCACATCAGAAAGCCCCTGTCTTGTTCTCAGAATGGGGACCAGGAAACTTTGGCGGATCTCAACATAGAAAGGGCAGTAGAGAAAAGAATGGGCGATTGTCTCAATATGCCCCTCTCTGCAAGGGCAGCATCTATCTGCATGAGGAATCTTATGGAATTTCCCATAAAGGACAGCAAATGGCAGGGCATCAAATCTGGCTAGAGAAAAAGCTCTCTGTTTCTGATGGCAGTGCAGCAAATAAAAATATGGAGCGACTTGTCCATAGACTACTGGGATCTTCAAGCTTAGGGGAGAGCAGGCTCTGTTCGCTGCACTAAAAAGATCTTGCCTTTCAATGTCTAAGAGTCTGCGTTAAACACACTGAAATGCCTCTCGGTAAGGGAGATGCCTCTCGCTTCTGCACATATATTTTCCCTAACAGAGCAAATAGCATATGGGAAGGGAGGACAATTTATGATAAGGAAACTGTGTGGGGAAAGGGTTAATGTCTTGCCTACAGTTTCCTCCTTCCTAAGAACACATCCCTTGTACAATTTGGTCTCCCACAACTGCTCTTTTTTAAAAATATAATGGCTTAAATTTAAATTTTAAGCATGGATCTCCAATGTCACATCTAGACTGGCCCTTCAATAAGTCATTTAACCCTTTCACACTGAAATCACTTAAAGATTCTTAAAATAGATATATCATGGCCACTAAGAACAAACACAGCCGTGGTATTCACCAAAGCTGGATGAGTTTGGGGTGAGAGCACAAGTTGAAAAGACTAGAATTCATATCGAGTCTTCAGGAGAACATAATGGGTGTTTGCAGTGGTGCCATCTCCGTGTGTGTGTGTGTGTGTGTGTGTGTGTGTGTGTGGGAACACTGAACCCCAAATTTTGAAAATCATGAGTTTACAGAATACTACCATCATGCTGTATAACGTTGGATGCAGAATTTCACCCGGAATTCAATGGAAAAAATATAATATCTCTATTATAAATATAATATCTCTATATTGTTTTTAAATTTGTTTTTAAATGTGTTCTTAATTTTTGATTGTATTGTTTAATTCTGTTTTAATTGTTTTTAATTGTGAATTGTTATATTGTTTTTATATCTATATTGTAATGCCGCCTTGGGTGCCTTCGGGCACAATAAGGCGGGGTACAAATCTAATAATAAATAAATTATAGCAAAAGTTATGGCCAAAACACTAAAAACCAAAAATAAAACTTCTTTCGTACAAATCACGGTTTTAAAAACCGAGGTTTTAAGGAATAATACCATCAGGCTGTATACCATTGGATGCGGAATTTCACCAGGAATTCAATGGAAGACCAGAGTACAATATCTTTATTCTAGCAAAAGCTATGGCCGTACCAGTTGTTAATTGAGCTGGCCCGCCCACTCGAAGCTTTCCTCCCTTCTGTGCTAACAGGCTGTCCTCCTCCATTGATGGCCAGCGGCCGCCGACCATCAACAGACGAGAAGTCCACCCTGCTTCAGAAAACCTCTCCTGGCTTTCTGAAGGCTCCTCACTGTTAGGCTTTCTGAAGGCTCCTCACAATGTTAGGCATGGACAGAAATTGGAGATTTATTTTCTTGATTTGATATTTTATTATGCTAGATACAGCCGAAGGTAGATTATTCTGTAGTACTATTAGATTATTGTCATAATGGAATGAGTCACACAGCAACGGTCCTTTCCTAATGTGTGTTCCTTTGTTTTTTGTTTTTTTCCCCTATACCTGCTTTATTTGTCCCATGTATTTCTTACCTGTATTTTTAAATAAAAAATTAATTTAAAAAAAAAACCACACCCCACAATACAAGTGTCTTATGCAGGGGCGTCAGACATGTGGGCCTGAATGATGAGTTCATGAATTTTATTGGGGGGGTGTCAAAAATTTATGGGCCCGAGGTGCAAAATGACCTAGCTACGCCACTGGGCGTTTGAGAGAGGAAAAGGTGGGCCCTCCCATTTGTGTTATGCACACTTAGTACTTACTGCTCATGCGTAGTTAAAAAGGTAAAGGTTTCCCCACGACCTAATAGTCTAGTCGTGACCGACTGTAGGGGGCGGTGCTCATCTCCATTTCAAAGCCTGTAGAGTCGCCGAGGACACGCTTCCGTGGTCATGTGGCCGGCATGACTCTACGCCGCAGCGCACAGAACGCCATTACCTTCCCACCGAAGTGGCCCCTATTTATCTACTCGCATTTAGGTGCTTTTGAACTGCTAGGTTGGCAGGAGCTGGGACAAGCGACGGGAGCTCACTCCGCCATGCGGTCTTGAACTCCCAACCTTCCGGTCGGAAAGCCCAGCAGCACGTGTTTAACCTGCTGCACCACCACGTCCCACACAGTTACAAATGCATAGTTACAAATGCTTTAAAAAAGAATTGCACAGTGATATAGTTGTATTTGTGTGACCTGAATGCTTCCACCTTAAATCCAGATTATAAAACACTAACCATAAATTCTAACGTATTTCTAGGGTTCAAGTTCTGGTTGGCTGTCTCCTGCCATTCCATACATTGCAAAAATCATTGGTGAGAAGGAAAAGCATGTAATCAAAGGCTATATCAAAGACTTGTGCCAGGATTACCCAGATATCGGGTAGGTTGTGCTAAAGGTCTGTTACAACTGACTGTAACTGGGATGATGGTGATCTCCTTCTTTCTATGTATGTGTGTATTTTCTCAGCTGATTGTAAAATAAGTTGTTCTAAACACAGAGCAGCCAATCTTTAATTCTCCTAGACATGAAAAATATGGTATTTACTTTTATCTACAATTGCCCAGATTACAGAGCACTGGACAAAACTATTTCCCATGCTTCAGATCTCTGCTCAATGCTTATTTTTGGCCCATGACAATTTGGGAATGAATATTTGCTAAATTCAGAGCAGTTATTTTGTGCATTTTTGTCTTCCTTTCACTCTATGAAGAATTCACTTTCCATTTTACAGACAGGAACATATCACAGCTATTCTTGCCCTCCGAGGATTACCGCGAAGCAGGAGAGAATTCACCGCTGACCACATGGACGGACAATCAGAATCCAACTCTGACCAAAGACTCTTTGCTGAAATTGAACTTCCAAATATGATCCGATGTTTTTAAAAGCTGGCAAAAAAGGCATAGACTTTTGTCACAGATTTATGAATGTGTGGCATCACCTGATACTAAATCAGCCATTTTGTGCATCTAGCCCAGTACTGTCTATCCTAGAACATAAGAAGAGCCCTGCTGGATCAGGCCAAAGACCCATCTAGTCCAACTTCCTGCATCTCACAGTGGCCCACCAGATGCCTCAGGGAGCACATGAGACAACAAGATGCCTGCATCCTATTATTACTCCCTTGCACCTGACATTCTGAAGCAGCCTTAATGTAAGGAGGTTAAACAACCCATCATGGCCTATAGCCCACGATGGACTTTTCCTCCTGAAATCTGTCCAATCCCCTTTTAAAGGCACCTAGGCCAGATGCCGTTACCACCTCCTGTGGCAAGAGGTTTCCACAGATTAATTACCCACTGGGTAAAAAAGTATTTCCTTTTCTCCATTCTAATTCTCCCAACACTCAATTTTAGTGGTTGTCCCCTGGTTGTGGAACCAGGGGACAACCACTAAAATTGAGTGTTGGGAGAGATGAGTGTTGGTGTGAGAGATGGAGAAGAACATCTCTCTATCCACTCTATCCATCGCATGCATAATTTTGTATGTCTCAATCATGCATCAATCATATCCTGTCAACCCCTCTACTTGAGATTCCTTAAGAGGAGTGCAGTGTTGTTGCTCCGAGGGCCAAAGGCATCCAGGGTCTCCCCGGCAACAGGGACTGCAATTTACACAGTTCCCCAGCTTATGCACCAGACCACCACCACCCCTTCCCACATCATCCACCTGGCAAAATGCCAATCATGCCCACCTCACCCTGCCTGTCTGCTCTTCTCCATCCCAAGGCTCTGGCTCCAGGCTGAAGAAGGGGAATCCCCTGGTTATCAGGGAATTTACCCAAACCCACCAATGATTCTTCAGGGTAGTTCAATTCCCCCTGGTCGACCAATAAGCACACACTCCAGCAATTTGCTTTAAAAGTGTATTAAAGCATTTCCATGGTAGGAAAAAGAAATCCCTCCACTGCTCTAAATCCCTCCGCTCTAAAGGGAGAGTCCCAAATAATCTCTGAGAGATACAACAGGCAGCGGAAAACAAACTACTTGCTACATGACTAAATTCTCAGAGTCCTGCCATACAGGATCAGTATTCA
This sequence comes from Lerista edwardsae, assembly GCA_029204185.1. Lineage (NCBI taxonomy): Eukaryota > Metazoa > Chordata > Lepidosauria > Squamata > Scincidae > Lerista > Lerista edwardsae. The sequence continues at coordinate 9,734,826 of JAJKFI010000033.1, forward strand.
AATGGGCAGTGCATCACACAGCACTCCAGTCTTTTCTATAGACTCACATCTCCCACTGATACAGTTAATGCCCATTTTGGTCCAGTCCAATCAAATGGCCTTAATTTTGTCGAATCATGATCTGCATCTCCCTCCGTTGCTACCCCACATAGCTTCTACTTCTCAGGTGTCTGGCATAGCTGCAAATTCATAAGCATAAGAGTCCTGCTGGATCGGGCCAAAGGCCCATCTAAACCAGCTTCCTGTATCTCACAGTGGGCCACCAGATGCCCCAGGGAACACACAAGCCAACAAGATGCCTGCGTCCTGTTGCCACTCCCTTGTATCTGGCATTCTGAGGTTATTTTTTTTATTTTTTTTATATTTTTTAAATATGAAGATATGGGTAAGGTAATAGAGAAAACATGGGAAAGGGATACAATGGTGAACACAAAAGGTACATATTGATTACAGCTTAATCATCCACTTAATTACTGTTTGCATACAATCTAATTCATCATTTACTATCTTAAAAATTTGTATACAAATCTTAATAACTCTTATTCCTCTTTCTTATTTACAAAATCTTTTTTCTCTGCATCCTAAGATTTTCTGTATATAATATCTTAATATTAATCTTTATTGCATTTCTTCCATCCAGTCATAAAACAGTCTCCAATATTCTTGAATCTTTGTTATATCGCCCTCTTTCATCCTTTCAGTTAAAACCATCCATTTCTGCAATTTCATATATTTTCTCTATTATTGTTCAACATTTGGAATCTCCTCATTTTTCCATTTTTGTGCATACAATAATCTTGCTGCTGTATTTACATGTACTATAATATGCTTTTTCCCTCTATCTTGAACGTTACCCATCATATTAAAAGAACACTGGTCTGACCGGTATCTCACATTTCAACATTTCTTGTAACATAATATGTACTAGATGCCAATTTTTTTTTTTTGCTTTTTCGCAAGTCCACCATATATGATAAAATGTCACTTCTTTATCTTTACATTTTCAACATTTATTTGAAGTACCATCACTGAAAAAATGGGAAGATGGGATGCTGGAAAGGGGGAGGGAGATGCTGTGTGGTTTGCTTGTACCTGTTAGGCTGTGAAGCTGTAACAGGCTTAAAGAGACCAGGCTAAGGAATTGTGTAGCTTGGGAAGTACTGAGAGAAGAGCTCCCAGTTAAGGCAACACAGTACAGCTGTATGCTGTAAGTACTGCTGCAAGGCACACTCACCTGGAGTGAGTTAGCACTACAGCATCTATAAGCAGCATCCAGAAGCTTCTCTCTGCTAGTGTGTCTTTAGTGTGTGTGCGTTTCTCTCTGTGTGAGAGTTAGTATCAGCAATGGGATCTACAAACGACTTGGGGGAATGGAGGGCGGGACTTAGGCGGGACTACCGTTTGATTGGCAGCCCGTCCGTGCACTTCCGCTTTTGTTCCGCTCGCCCCACGGCCATCCCTGGCCTCGGAGGGGGCCCCCACCCTTCCCCCCCAGGCGAGCAAGTGCCCCCTCCGAGGCCCTGCTTCACTCTGCGGGGCGAGCGGAACGAAAGCAGAAGTGCACGGACGGGCTGCCAATCAAACGGTAGTCCCGTCTAAGTCCCGCCCTCCGTTCCCCCAGGTCGTTTGTAGATCCCATCGCTGGTTAGTATATCTGCTAGGCAGTATCTGCTGTGTTCTGTGACCAGTGTGTTGCAGTATACTAAGGGCTTGGAATATGTGTTAAGAAGTCCTGTGGAATTACTTGTTGCTGCCTGAAACATCTGATTGCCTACTGTGTTTGGACTTGGATTGGATTGCTGACAACTCAACCTGCCTAATCCCTTGGAACCATTCCTAATACAAGTCTCAACTAAGCTATCATGCCTTTTGCCTTATTTGCTTGGATTTATGTGGCTGCTGATGTTCATGGGCGCTCGCTTCACTCTGCTGGCTTCCTGACTCTCATTAAGTTTGGTTGGCCATAATAGTACCGAGGTTGTAAATAGGCTTTTTTTTTCTGTCTGATTCACTTTGCTATTGGAAAATGGCTGAGAAATAATCCAATTTATTGCTGCATTATCAGGAAAGCAGCAGGCTCCGGCGTCACAATGCCGGCACATTGAGTCACGACCCCACTTCTGGTGGGTCCTGACAGATGCAGAGAAATATGGCAAGCCTCTCTAGCCTGGAGGTAAATTAACAGGGCAATATTTGATTTCCAAATTTGTTTTCAAGCATTTTGGAGAGAGGCTGCCAAAATGGCTTCTCACTGAAGAGGAAATACAGGTGCACAGAGGTTTTGTCACGGAGTTTCCTCAGGTCTTTCATCATAAACAGAAAAAAAAAGTCACCCGCATTGCTGGCGGATCTAGTCAGGCAAGGATTTCCTCTATTTCAACAGAAGTGAATTCCGTTCCTATGGTGACCAGGGGTGACAGGGCTGCTGCACTGTTCGGAGGGAGATTTCGGTAGTGACAGTTTCTCTGACCTCTTGTAAACCAGCCAAACACGCAAACATTTATTTTCAATCTGCACAGCTATTAAAGGCACAGAAGCAGTGGTGAAATTCAGCCAGTTCTCACCTATTCTTCAGAACCGGTTGCTAATTTTAGGTTGGGCGAGGGAAGAAAGGCAGCGGATGGCCCTGAAGGCTGCCCTGAAGGACATAGAACCGGTTGTTAATTTATTTGAATCCCACCACTGCACAGAAGCCACTGCTCACCCTACTAAGGCTGCAGCCCTGAACATGCCTACTGGAGAGTGAGGCCACAATCCTAACCTGGAGTTAGGTTGGCACAGTTAGGCCAGCAAAATTTGGCTGGCACAAGGGCCACCATAAAGCATATGTGTACCACTCTTGGACTCAGGGAGGATTGTGCTCATCTGTGTGCTGGCCTCTCTGACTCTGAGAGTGGTCCAAACATACTTTACGGTGCCCCTTGTGCCGGCCAACCTTTGCTGGCCTAACTGTGCCGGCCTAACTCCAGGTAAGGATTGCGCCCTGAGTGAGTGTGTGGCTGGTGGGCATGAAGAAATCACGATTATGCTTGGTGCCTGGTGAAGAGAACCTGCATTTTAATGTTTAAGATATCTGAATAAAAACACAAAACACCACATTCTGCGCCAGTGTCACGAAAGTGCCATAAGGCACTTCTAGTGGCAGCAGTAAGGGCTTACTGTTGGCACTGGGCCTGCACCAGTAGGCGGTAGGCTCCAGACTCGGCCTGGTGGTAAGTTATTCAGGGTGGGGGGAGGGCGGAAGTGGATGGGGGAGGGGTGCAGTGATGTCATTCAGGGGGAACGGACCAGAACGGGCGTTCCAGATCCTAATGGGCTCCGTGGCTGGTTCCGGGTTCCCGACAAGTGCCAATCAAAAGTGAGTTCCTTTTCCTAAATCATTTGAATGACACCACTGGAGGGGTGTCATCATTCAGGGTGGGGAAGGGTGGGACTGGGTGGGGGAAGGGTGGAGCGGAGGTGGGGCCAGCAGTGGCCTTCACTGCCAGACCCTAACCTCCATGTCAGGCTGTGTGGCATGACACGGAGACCCTCAAATCTGTGCCGGCAAAATAGCTGGCACAGATTTGAGGAGGCCCATTGGCGGCCCAGTGCCCTTACATCAGTGGTGTCATCCAAATGATTTAGGAACAGGTACTCACTTTTAATTGGCACTTGTCAGGGTCCGCCCACCGGAAGTGAGGTCATAGCCGGAAGTGAGGTCATGATGCCACCACTACCACGCTGCCTGCCTGCCTGCCTCCTCACAGAAAGTGCAGGCAATGGCTGTTGGCGTGCATTACTCATGCACAGCTGCTGAGCCAACCAGCCGACAGGGCCAGCTTCAAGTGGGCGGGGCCAGCTCAACTTCTAGGAACCGGTACACACGTAGTGGTGCATAGTGGGTGCATGACATCACTGTCTTACATCCCCTTCTCCTGAGGTGTTTCCTATGGTGCTCCAGAGCCTGTAGGATACAGCGGAAGCCATTTTGCTACCACTGCTCCAACAGGGGCCAGGCAGCTTAGGATTGGGCTGCCCAATATTTTCCAGAAATTAAAACACGTTACGTTTTTTGGTTAGAAATAATATCATAGCTACATCTTCTAGCACTATATCACCCATATCATCTTCCTAGTACACCTTTAAAGCATTTGAAATTAATGAATATGAGAACTTGAAATGAGAACTTGAAAAAAAAGCACATAACTCCACTTTCTGCCTTTTTTCATCAAATCATGAAATTGGCAAAAAAAAAAAAAATTTTCAAACAGCTCTACATACAGGCCAAAGGGCAGATGAATGTGCATCATCTTGTACTATCAATGCCTTTTTGTGTTCTCCAGCATGGACAAGACCGTGTTGCTCAGAATATTCTAACAGCATCACATTCTGGTAATAAAACAAAAAAATGACATTATCTAATTTGACTTTGATTTGCTTCTGTTTGGTCTGTGAGATACAAAGAACTGGCTGTATTCACCATTCCTTCCATAAAGTGTTTCTTATTTGCAGAGCGGTCGCGGGCTCCGACGGCACCTGGGGTGGGGCAAGGTCATGATGCTGCACCGCAATTCCTGCACTGCTGTCCCACCCCCAGTGCCATCTTGCCATGCCCCTAGTGTCCGGAATTGCTCTATTTTGGAGGGAGACAGAGGCAGGGGCATGTGGGTAAGCCGATCTGCGCTCTGGCGTTTTCCTCTTCTCCCCTCCAACTGCACCCATAGCATGCGCCATACCACGCCACATAGACACTCTGCATCTGGTTATTTGCTAAATAACTGCTCAACTTAAAACTAATCCCAGAATGCTCAAAGAGCACTTTGCTTGGTTGGGGGCTGAAGGGGGCTGAATACTGAGTTTCACTGAAGTATCTGAGCCAACCTGCAAGTTCACAAAAGCATGCAGAGTAGCCTGAGGATTATAACACTAGAATGTAGGTGGAAGATCATATACTTCATTAGTTACTCATGGAAAACCTCTACGTGGAAAGCTAGCACATCAGGGAGAAAATGAGGCTAAGGCCCTTCTCTCTGACACGCTAGCTTTCTAGAGCCAGAAAGTTTGTGACGTTAGGAAGCATTCACACATGCAGTTGACAAAATATATAAGAACATAAGAAGAGCCCTGCTGGATCAAGCCAAAGGCCTATCTAGTCCAGCTTCCTGCATCTCACAATGGCCCACCAGATGCCTCAGGGAGCACACAAGACAATAAATTGCCTGCATCCTGTTGCTACTCCCTTGCACCTGGCATTCTGAAGTAGCCTACTTCTGAAACCAGGAGGTTGCACACACCTGTCATCATTGCTTGTAACCTCTGATGGACTTTTCTTCTAGTAATCTTCTTTTTCTCCAAAAATCTGTCCAATCCCCTTTTAAAGGCATCTAGGCCAAATGCCATCACCACCTCCTGTGGCAAGGAGTTCTACAGATTAATTAAAGATTTTACCTGTTGGGTAAAAAAAAAAAGTATTTCCTTTTATCCATTCCTTTTATCCCAACACTCAATTTCAGGGGATGTCCCCTGGTTCTGGTGTTGTGAGAGAGGGAAAAGAACATCCACTATCCACCCTATCCATCCCCTGCATAATTTTATATGTCTCAACTATATCCCCACTTTAAAGGTAAAGGTTTCCCCACAACCGAATGGTCTAGTCATGACCGACTGTAGGGGGCGATGCTCATCTCCATTTCAAAGCCTGTAGAGGCGGCGTTTTGTCCAAGGACAAGCTTCTGTGGTCATGTGGCCTGCATGACTATACGCCATAGGGCACGGAACGCCGTTACCTTCCCACCGAAGTGGTCCCTATTTATCTACTTGCATTTAGGTGCTTTCGAACTGCTAGGTTGGCAGGAGCTGGGACAAGCAACGGAAGCTCACTCCGTTGCGCAGTCTTGAACCAACCTGTGTTGGTATAGCCCTTTTAAATATTCAGATTGATTCCAATACTCAGATTTCATTTAAAATACATTTTTAAAAAATTATTCTCACAGGAGCAATGAACACTGGATTACATATCTGAAAAAAAGGGATATGATATTTGATGTGCTTAAGGGTGTACTTCGCATTTGAGAAAGTTACAGCCCAATCCTATGGTACTTCAACACTGCCAGAACATGCATCCCAGAGGAGCAGCATACTTTATGGTTGTCACAAAGCGCAATACTCCACAGAGTTCTTTTCCCTCTCTCAAAACACCAGAACCAGGGGGCATCTGCTAAAACTGAGGATTGGGAGAGTTAAAACAGATAAAAGGAAGTACTTTTTTACCCAGCGGGTAGTTAATCTGTGGAACCCTTTGCCACAGGAGGTGGTGATGGCATCTGGTCTAGATGCCTTTAAAAGGGGATTGGACAGATCTCTGGAGGAAAGGTCCATCGTGGGCTAGACGCAATGATGGATTGTGCAATCTCCTTACAAAGGTGGTGGGCTACTTCAGAGTACTGGGTGCAAGGGAGTGGCAACAGGATGCAAGCATCTTGTTATCCCATGCCTCCCTGGGGCACCTGGTGGGCCGCTGTCAAATACAGGAAGCTGGACTAGATGGGCCTTTGGCCTGATCCAGTGGGACTCTTCTTATGTTCTTATGTTCTTATGAGCACAGCCTGCTCGCTAACCAAAATGGTGAGCACCAAATCCTAGGCTCCAGTGTGCGTCTGCACATAAAACCACTGGAAGAACTCTATTTACAGGTATGCAGCCTGACCTCTTCCAGTGCTATACAAGTAATGCTCAGATTCTTATTGTTCTTAATACAATTTCCTCTGAAAGATCTTGATGTGCTCTCATAATGAATTTTTCTGAAGCCAATTAGCTGCATTAAAATCATAAACAAAGGAGGGGTTCCCCTTCAGAACAGCCTGTTCTCAGAAGCCGGTGGCTGCGTTTTCCTTCCAAGGGGTAGTTAGTACTAATGAAGTTAGTACAGAATGACATTGGTCTTGCTGGAAACACAGATTATTGTTCATGTGAAAGAAGCAGGTCAAAGCCATTAGCGTCCCTGGGCTATTGCAAGAGCAGAGGTGAGCATGACCACCATTGGTTAGCTCAGAGCCAATTCTTGCTCAGGCATTTGGGTGAGAACAGACTTCCTCCCCATTGTTGGGCATGTATTGTTTTGGTTTTTTGGGTGATTACGAATTGATTGAAGAACATCATTTTCCTCAATAGTGGAACAGTATTCCAAGTGTCAGTTACGTAAGTGAGGACTGAATATGGGTGAAGAAACATAAATGCTTCTGGCAGAAATAGCTAATTTTTTTTGGTGGAGCTATGCAGGTCAGGGGGAACCAGCCTGCTCTTGGTCCCAGTGCTAGTGTTCCTAGCATACAGCATTAGGGTATTATTCCATTATTCCACCTCCTTCCATATAATCCTACCTGTACTCCTAGGTCATCTGGGGGGGGGGGCCCTTTTGACTGTGCCGCCACCAGGAGAAGTGAGGGGGATGGCGACCAGGAATAGGGCCTTCTTGGTGGTGCCCCCCCGACTTTGGAATACCCTCCCCTTAGAATTAAGAACTGCTCCCTCTTTGGCAATATTTCAGTGGGGGCTGAAGACTTTTTTATTTACACAAGCCTTTAATTGTTGACAGGCTGGCTGGCATTTTCTATTCTCTTCTTTACGTTTTATGATCCAAGGGGCTTGCTGTTTTAAATTTTAAATTTTAACTGTCTTAATATTGTTTTAACATTGTTTTTAACTGTTAACATTGTGGTCTTATTGTATTTGCAATGTTGTAAGCCGCCGTGGGTGCCCATGGGGCAGAAAGGCGGGATAGAATTTAAATTAATAATAATAATAATAATAATAATAATATTGTTGTGATTGGTTGCAGAGACGTGACAAGGGGCCTAAGGGGCACCTGCCCCAGGGCGCTACACCAAGGGGGGGTGCAATTTTCCTGCAGACCACTTTAAAATTGTTAAAAAGTAAAGAAAAAAGCCCCAGATTGCTTCCCCTACTGTTGCGCAGCAAAGCGCTGAATTTGGAGTGCTCCACAGGCAGTTTTCTGAGGTCCCTGCTGCCTCTTCTGGGTTGCATGGAGGCCCCTCCCTTTGCCCAGGGGGTGCCGCAAATGCTTCCTTTTCCCAGGTGCTTTTTTGTCTAGTTATGCCTCTGATTGTTGGATGGATTTTTTTTTTTTTTTTTTTTTGCTTCCAAGCTTGTAGCTAGAAAAGCAAGGGACAACAAGACTAACCTGCCCCCTCTTGGCCAAATTATTTTTCTCAGCTGTACACCAGTAGTGTCAAACTCATTTCATCCAGCAGGCGGAATAACACTTATGATGACCTACTGAGCACCGGAAGTGATGTCATTAAGCAGGAAGTGATGTCATTAAGCAGCTCGTGACTAGAAATTAGCACTTTTTTTCCTCACTTAGGGACTCATTAGCCGCAAATAGAAAATATGCCAATGATGTGCAGTTCAGGGGGCTGGGCTCCAGGGGCCTGCACTAGGTTCAGCTTGATGCATGAAACATGGGCAGGAGGCATAACAGAGCAGTGCCGTGGGCAGAGAGGGGGCGGAGAAGGCTGTGTTCAAGACCCTGCCCCTGGGTGGCGCAGGTCCATTTCAGGCCACCCCTGGCCACGTGGGCTTGCACGTGCTCTTTTACGGATGCAGATCTGTGCAGCAGCCCCATAGGGCTGGCTGGGGCTTACCCTGGGGCAAGGGAAAAATATCCTGCACTGTGCTGCTGCTGCCTCATAACATCTGTAGGATGCAGCACAGGCAGCGGTGTTATTCTGCCGGAACGCTGGGCGGGACATCCGGGTGATCGACAGTCCGCCCGTCACGTTCCACAGCGTTATGCCATTTGCTTAACCAATTACGCCGCTTGCGTACGTTACGCAAACGGCGTAACGCTGCGGAACGCGACGGGCGGGCTGTCGATCACCCGGATGTCCCGCCCAGCGTTCCGGCAGAATAACACCGCTGAGCACAGGTGAGCCAGTCTGCCTATTCCAGCGCAGGTTAGGATTGCACTCTAATACTTTTTCTTATCTTCCCCACGTGCTTGATGTGAGCAGTGTAAACATAAATCATACTTAGGAGGTATTTTTAGCCATAATCTTTCTTGCTTATGATTTGTGAATTTCCACAGCACTCAATAGCGTGGTTGTTCAGGAATGACTGCTATATCAAGTGGCCCTTTAATAGACATACGGAAGGAGCTATGAGAAATGGCATTCTTTTATTGACTTCTGCTAAACCTCTGACCAGTTCTGTGCTGCCACACTACTTTGTACAGTCCCAAAGTATCATAACAAGGGCTACGGTGTTACACAAGTTCCACTTTCCGGACACTGCAAAAACATTCAGTAATCCTCAAAAGACAGAAGTTGGAGAAGAATTAACAAAAGCTCTCTGGGCAGAGGAGGAAGTAGGTCGATGAGGAAGCGACTCACCGAAGAAATCCAAGAATTCTGGGGATGTCCTAAAAGAATGCTGTTAATGGATACATGTCTCAGAACGCAATCCTAACCTGGAGTTAGGCCGGCACAGCTAGGCCAGCAAAGTTTGGCCAGCACAAGGGTCACCATAAAACGTGTCTGGACCACTCTTGGAGTCAGGGAGGATGGTGCATGTCTGTGTGCTGGCCTCTCTTGACTCTGACAGCACAATCCTGCCCTTGCGTCAATGCTACATTATAGCATCAACGCAAGGGGCGGAGCGCTGGTGCGGAGGCGCCGATCTGCACCCCCCCCATCAGCGCTCAAGCAACAGGACCAGTGCTGAAGGCAGGGAGGCTCCATGCCGAGGTGGCACCGCAATTAGAGGGAGGGAGGGAGGCAGGGCGGGACTTGGGCGGGACGTGGGTGGCCTTGGGAGGTGGCCATATGGCCACATCCTAAGCCTGTCCGCGAGGCTGCAAAGCCCTGATTCGGGCCGCGCAATCTCCTCAGCTCTGTGCCCACTCTTTAGCAGGCGCAGATCCGAGGAGCACATACAGTAAGGGAGTAAACCAGCGGTGTCATGCTACCGGTACGCTGGGCGGGAGGAACAGGTGAGCAGCAGCCCGCCCGTTGCGTATCGCTCCGTTTCTCTGTCTTCCCCGTGGAAGACGGAGCGTTACGCAACAGGTGGGCTGCCGCTCACCCGTTCCGCCCGCCCAGCGTACCAGTAGCATGACACCGCTGGAGCGAACGCTCCCTTGCCATTGGGGGAGGGGGCTCCAGCCTCGCCTAGGCAGTGTCGGATATGGTGCTGCCAAGTCAGCCTCGCCATTATGGTGCTGCATAGGATTGCGCCCTGAGAGTGGTCCAAACAAACTTTATGGTGTCTTTTGTGCCAGCCAAACTTTGGTGGCCTAACTGTGCTAGCCTAGCTCCGGGATTGCACTCTCATTCTGAATCTAGTGGGTAGACACTGCTATCTCTGAAATGCAGACGTGCTCCACAACAGCAATGAACAGTTGAAGCATTGAGCAACCTTTGCCAAACTGTATTCTTGTAGCCTCTTGAGATTGCTTTGGTTTTTTAAAGTCACGTTTAAAGTCACCTTACCATTTTCTACCATTGCTAAATGGTGCTAATTTTTGTGCTAATCTAAGGAAATATTAATATAATGGACAACAAATTGCAATTCAGTGACTGTCTCATGCTTTAAAAGCATTATACAATGTAAATCACAAATTAGGAAAAGAGATCGCAAGCTGGAAAAGATACTCAGCTACATGTTTGGAGAGCTGGGAGCCAGATAATTTGTCAAAGGATGGAATTAGAACTAAAATTAACTCTTCTATATCTGGCAGCCAAATTCCTTTTTAGGAAATACAAACTTCAGAGAAGATAAATCCAGGGCGCAATCTTAACTTCACAGTCCATCACAGGCTACAGGCAGTGATGTCATTCAGGGGCAACGGACCAGAATGGGCGTTCCGGATCCTAACAGGCTCCGTGGCTGGTTCCGGGTTCTCGACAAGTGCCAATCAAAAGTGAGTTCCTGTTCCTAAATCATTTGAATGACACCACTGGCTACAGGCCATGATGGTTAGTGCAACCTCTTTACTTTAGAGTTAGGCTACCTTGGAGTGCCAGATGCAGGGGAGTGTCAACAAGATGCACGTCTTGTGTCTTCCCTGAGGCTTCTGGTGGGCTGCTGTGAGATGCAGGAAGCTGGACTAGATGGGCCTTTGGCCTGACCCAGTGGGGCTCTTCTTATGTTCTTAACTTGCGTTGGAGCAGGCAGGCTGGCATTCCTGTGCCATATCCAGGGCAAGTTGGGAGCTGCCTGGAGCCTCCATGGGGCAAGGGCACATTAGTGCCCTTAGCCTGGGGTGGGCGCTAGCCGTCCTGGTGGGCTGCTCAGATCTGCGCCTGCTATTTAGCAGGCGCAGATCTGAGCCAGCAGAGTGGCCTGAATTGGGGCTGCGCAGCCTCAGGAAGATAGCCTGGATGCGGCCTAATGGATTTTTGTTTTTTAAATTAAAAATAAAAATCAGTTGTGATTTTGTACTGAGCATTAAAATATTGATCAAGGCATTTTGCTGGGTTGACTCAGCACATGATCCAAATTCACTTACAGCACAATCCTATGCATGTGTACTCATAAGTCATTCCCCTCTGCAGACAATGCATAAGAACATAAGAAGAGCCTTGCTGGATCAGGCCAAGGACCCATCTAGTCCAGCTTCCTGTATCTCACAGCAGCCCACCAGGTGCCTCAGGGAGCATGCAAGACAACCAGTTACTTGTATCTTGCTGCCACTCCCCTGCATCTGGCACTCTGAGGTAGTCTACATCTAAAGTAAGGAGGTTGCACTAACCATCATGGCCTATAACCTGTGATGGACAGAAATCTGGCCAGTCCCCTTTTAAAGGCATCTAGGTCAGATGCCATCACCACCTCCTGTGGCAAGGAGTTCCACAGATTAATTACCCACTGGGTAAAAAAAGTATTTCCTTTTTTCTGTTCTCGCTCTCCCAACACTCAATTTTAGTGGTTGTCCCCTGGTTCTGGTATTGTGAGAGAGGGAAAAGAACCTCCCTCTATCCACTTTATCCATCCCATGCAGAATTTTGTGTGTCTCAATCAAGTCCCCCCTCAGGCACCTTTTTTCTAGGCTGAAGAGCCCCAAATGCTGTAACCTTTCCTCATATGGGAGGTGCCCCAGCCCTGTAATCATTTTGGTCGCTCTCTTCTGCACCTTTTCCAGCTCCTCTCTGTCCTTTTGAGATGTGGTGACTAGAACTGTACACAGTACTCCAGATGTGGCCTCACCATCGATTTGTACAGCGGCATAATAATATAGGACATTTTATTCTCAACCCCTTTTTTAATTATCCCAAGCACGGAATTGGCTTTCTTTACCGCTGCCGCACACTGGGCCGACACTTTCATTAAGTTGTCCACTAGCACTCCAAGATCTCTCATCCATCAGAGAAAGCTCAGAACCCAGTAGCCTAAATGTGAAGTTTTGATTTTTTTTTTTTTTTTGCCCCACTGTGCATCACTTTACACTTGTCCAGATTTCTCTCTAGTGTCATGAACAGGAGACTGATTACGCCTGGGTCTGTCTCCATTTTGCAAGCCTAGATTTCAGCCTAGGGAAAAAAAAACAATTAGGAATGAATCAAATGGGTAAAACACATCAGAACAACAATGCAGGAGAGGTGCACATTTTAACATCTTGTGAATTTCAGAGCAAGATGGAGCCAGAGCTCAATGCTTGCTAAAATACTTCCCCATTGAACCAAAAGGGACACTGCAAGCTTGTACACCCTTTTCCTTTTTGTGCATTGCATTGGGAGTTCAGCAATGGGCTTACCTATACATCCAGCCATGTTAATGAGAGATCACTTCCATCACAGAGGTTGTGAAAGCACCTGCTTATTTTGATTCTGCAAGCGTTCAGTAACCAGACGTCAGCCTTCTGAGCTCAGGGAATTTGTGGGCTAAAAAACAACTGCAGTTACAAAATACGCATTCTGCCTCTGCAGATTTGACCCCACTCTGTGTGGGTTGATCATTATGTAGGAAGTTGCTAAACCGTCTATTTGATCTATAAACACACCACAGCGGGTGTTGGGTGAATGTAATGTGGTTAACTGGGAGAAAAATGAGTAGGTCAGAAAGAATGTTCACAATTTCCCATTGATGAAGTCAGTTCATTTCGCCAAAGTCCTGCTTTCTAATCATTAAGGGCAATTCACATACAGACCCAGTTTCCTCAAATGGGTCACCTTTCTGGATGGACTTCAAACACACACATGCACACACTTCAAATGTGAGCCAAAAGCTGCTGAGCACAGATTCTTAGCCACAAGAAGACTTCCTAAATGCAAATGAGTGATGGTTCTTGATCTTGAATCTCCTATATTTTGGGGTGCCGGGTCCCCCTTTGGGGTTGTGACATCTGGTCATCTGCCACCCTCCCAGGACCCAATTTGCTCGCAAGTGCCCTAGCCCTGAGTAGGATAGGGGCAGAAAGGGGGAAAGGTGTGGTCAGAGGTCAGGCCTTGAAAGGTTCCCACAGAAGAGGCTTCACAAGTCCATTAGGGTCCCGGCCCATAGGTTGAAGAACACTGTCCTAGACAATTGGAATTCCTGCCCAACCAGGCCACTGATAGCGGCAACAAAGGTCAGCAAGTGAATGGAGGAAAGCTGCTTTCCCTCTCCTTCCATCCTGCCCACACTGAGAGCGCAATTCTAAGCTGCGCAGGAACAGCGAGACCAGTGAGCCTCCGCTGCATCCGTGCAGCTTTGGTGTGCTGGGCAGCCTCCCCAGGGCAAGGGCACGTTCCTGTATAGCAGGCACAGAGCCGAAGAAGCCTCGCAGCCTGAGAGCGCAATCCTAAACTGGAGTTAGGCCGGCATAAGCTAAGCCAGCAAAGTTTGGCCCGCACAAGGGCCACCATAAAGCGTGTTTGGACTACTCTCGGAATCAGGGAGGATGGCGCACGTCTGTGTGCTGGCCTCTCAAAGAGTGGTCCAAACATACTTTACAGTGTCCCTTGTGCCGGCTAAACTTTGCTGGCTTAGCTTATGCCAGCCTAACTCAGTTTAGGATTCCGCAAACGTTACACGGCAATCAGGGCCGTGCGCAGTAACGGCATCTAAATGATTTAGCAACAGGTACTCACTTTTGATTGGCACTTGTATTGGGGCCCGCCCACCGGAAGTGAGGTCATAGCCGGAACCCAGGAAACCCCCCCCCCAGGAACCGCCATGCCTCCTCGGGAGAGAGCCCCAGGCGGCTCTACCTGCTCACACTGCTGCTGCCGTCGGTCTCCCTCGCTCCGCTGCCTGCCTGCCTGTCTGCCTGTCTCAGAGACCGTGCAGGCAACTCAAACCTGCAGGCAATTCAAATGTTGCAGGGGCGGGGCGGGGCGGAGTGCCGATGGATTTGACAAGTGGGCGGGCGAGTGGGCGGGGCCAGCCCTAATCCTAGGAACGGGTATTCGCCTACTCCCACGTACCCGCTACATGACATGTCTGGCCATGTGGCCTGGGGACACATTCCAGCCCCACCCCCCTCCCTGGGCCAGCACACATATTAGCCCTCCCTCCCTCCACCCAGAATTGCTTGTGCGCCAGCCAAGTTTGGCGGTGTAGCGGCGTAGGCGCACCTTGGCCCAGCACCCTTGGGCTGACACTACTGCTAGAGTTGGCTCACCTTCACTGGCACTGATGCAGGGGTGCCGGTTGGCTCCTCCAAATCTTCGCTAGTGATATTGGGCCAACGCAAGTGCATAGCATCGGCCTAAGGGCCCCTTGTGGATTGCGCTCTGAGAACGCAAACCTACTCTGGAGTCAGGCAGGCTCAGTTAGGCCAGCAAAGTTTGGCCGGCACAAGGGCCACCATAAAGCACATTTGGACCACTCTTGAAGTCAGGGAAAACATAAGAACATAAGAAGAGCCCTGCTGGATCAGGCCAAAGGCCCATCTAGTCCAGCTTCCTGTATCTCACAGCGGCCCACCAGGTGCCCCAGGGAGGCATGAGACAACAAGATGCTTGTATCCTGTTGCCACTCCCTTGCACCCAGTACTCTGAAGTAGCCCACCACCAATGTAAGGAGGTTGCACAATCCATCATGGCCTATAGCCCACGATGGACTTTTCCTCCAGAAATCCATCCAATCCCCTCTTAAAGGCATCCAGACCGGATGCCATCACCACGTCCTGTGGCAGAGAGTTCCACAGATTAACTACTGGCCTTTCTGACTCCAAGAGGGATCCAAACATACTTTACGGTGTGCCAGCCAATCTTTGCTGGCCTAACTGCCTGCCTAACTCAAGATTCAGATTGTGCTCTGAGAGTGATCTCACAGCAAAAATGCAACATCTCCCTGGGCTCAGAGAAAGCAGGTGACACTCTGTAAATTCCCCAGGTCCCAGCAAGGTATAAACCCTCTCTGTGCATACACCCCACCCAGTCATCACAACAGGGACTTGGTGATGATGATGGCTCTGTGCGGCTTGCCATGGTTGAATTCAAAGCACACATGTTTCATGCCGTAGAAATGATCGCAGCAGTCCGTCAGTCCACTGAGCAGCTGCTGGATGATTAAGTAAGAAAGCAATGTTACAGCTGCCCCAAATTATTTACACACCATTATGTCCGTTAATCAGTCTGTTATCCCCCAGGCGCTAGGGAGTGTGCACAGCTCATTTCAAGGGGCCCAGGCTCTACTCCCAAGGAAATCTGCATATGAGAAGTTCTGTGCCAGGCACAGTCACGAGAAATTCCAACAGGCTTTTTTGTGAAGCTCCTGGAACTTTCAACAAAGGAAACAGATCCCATTTATTTGAAGATGTTTAGAATCTTCCGAGAAGTTCCTGCTTTTGTTTATGAACTTCTGCTGTGAGCAGGAATCCTTGGCAATGAAAGTGTTTTCCCACTATAAAGACTTCAGTTCATCTTGGTATTACAAATTTCAAGCACCAGCACCCAGAATGCAATAAAGCAGTGGTATTCAAACTTTTTAGACCGGGAGCCATTTTTTAGAATGGCGCTTGTGTCGGGACCCGCCGGAAGTGATGTCATGAACCTGGAAGTGATGTTGTGGCAGGAAGTGACATCATCAAGCAGGAAGCGCTGTCATTGAGACATAATAAAATGACACTCCTGAAATGCAAATTGGCATCCTTGGACTGCAGCAATTGCACAACCATGAAACATCCTTGGCAGAAAGCAAGATGAGGACAAAATTTTATGAAAAACACTGAACTAAAAACAAAATTTAAAAAAAAAGCTCATTTGAAAATTCAAACTGTTAACACTCACAAAAGGAATAGAACAAGAGTAAGGCCTGCAGTTTCCAAGATGGCTGCTCTCAGCTTTTCATGACACACCTGATATCAGGTCATGACCCACTAAGTGGGTCCTGACCCACAGTTTGAATACCACTGTGATAAAGGTCTTACACTAGGAGTGCTCTTCTGCCGATGTTTTCCCCATCTATTGTTGAAAAATTATTGTCTCAATAAAAGCAATGTGTGCTTTTTAATGACCATCAAACAAATATGTGCTTTAGTCAGAGCTCAAATTACAGGAAGCAGGCACACACCCCTCTTTTTTATTTTCCATTTTACAAATTTCTAGACAATGCTAATATCAGGGCAATGCACAAAATAAAAGCAATTAAAAACAAGTTTTCATTAAGATAAAAAAAATACTATGTCATGTATAGGTTGACTCTTGCTTATCCAGTCGGCGTGGGACAGGAAATCTGGATTTCAGATTTGTCTGGATTTTGGAATGATTGCATAAATATAATGAGAAATGTTTCCTCTTGCTCTTTTCACTGTTACCCATTTGGGTATTTGCTGGCTTCTGTGATATTTTTCAACAATATCTGTAAAGGTACGCACTACAGAGCAGAGAATAGAACTCACAGCCCATATGTGGGAATGTTGGGTGTTGAGATTCAACCCTAAGAAATTTACAGGCCTGACTAGGCACAGGGTAAAAGTGCTGAATCATTTTGCTAGAGAAAGGACCCAGGAGTCCTGAGCCACACACAGCTGAGGAATCACTCAGCAGTAATGACAGAGGCTGAGATCATCCTATTTCTGATTGGCCCTGGGAAATAATTAAGCAGAGCCAGGAACACCTGCATGGTGTGGGGTAGTTAGCTGCGTGAGCGTGTGAACTGAGGAACTTTAAAGGTAAAGGTAAATGGTCTAGTTGTGACCGACTATAGAGGGCGGTGCTCATCTCCATTTCAAAGCCTGTAGAGCCGGCGTTTTGTCCGAGGACAAGCTTCCATGGTCATGTGGCTGGCATGACTATATGCCGTAGCACACGGAACGCCATTACCTTCCCACAGAAGTGGCCCCTATTTATCTACTCACATTTAGGTGCTTTCGAACTGCTAGGTAGGCAGGAGCTGGGACAAGCAATGGGAGCTCACTCCGTCGCGCAGTCTTGAACTCCCAACCTTCCGGTCAGAAAGCCCAGCAGCAGCGGGTTAACCCGCTGCGCCACCACGTCCTTTTACTGAACTGTTTGTGCTTTGCTGCTGGAAACTCCATTCGCTAATACGGTGATTGAGCAACTTGTGCAAATTGGGTTACATTTGAGCACTCTCACAGCTGAACCGCCTGCTCAGTGTCCTGAGCTCTGTTTTCAGCCAGTTCCCAGCTTACAAAGGCACCTCCAGTCCCACTGCGAAGATGTTTAAGGAGTCTCAAACTGCCCTTCTGCCACAAGCCTCAATATTGGGTTCGAGTATAGTTACCCCCAGAGCGTAGTATCCCACGGAAAGTGTACAGAGTCCAATCTTAAGTAGAAGGATTTTATTTAGACTAAGACACAGTGTTAAGAGGAAAGCCACTCACACTGCGAGAGCAATGGAGCTATTCCAAAAGACCTTCCAGTTTTCAGTACACAAAAACAGCAAAGCCTATTCTACTTCTGCCCTAGACAGATTAACTCACCATCCTCAGGAATGTTGGGCAAAGGCTCCCGCGGCCTACACCAGGTAATCAACAGCTAGTGCATTGCTTTGCGGTTCATGGTAGGATAGAACAAAGGAAAGTCGCTCCAACTATAGGACTTTTGAGACCCCACAAAGGATTCTGACCAATGACCTTATTACAAGGTTATGCACTTGGATGAACCAACCAATTACATTTGATCTCACATAGGCCTGATAGTGCCGGTTCTGACCCAGGTGCTGGTAATTTGGCATCTCCTTGCTATCTCCTGTCCAAGGACATTTGCAGCCAACAGGTCTCTTCGATTAAATTATCCCACAGCTGTAAGCTTTGGTGTTCTCTGCACTTCAAGGCCTTTTGCTGGTTAGCTTCCCTTCCAAAGTGTGAATCTCAGAGCCTTCCCAGGGCTTGACTTTATTCCCATACCCACCTTGATCTTTACTCTTCCTGCCAAAGGATATAAAATAAGCATATATTCCCAAGAAATCCTTAGTTAACTCCAGTGGTGTCATCCAAATGATTTAGGAACAGGTACTCACTTTTGATTGGCACTTGTCGGGGTCCGCCCACCGGAAGTGACATCATAAGCCGGAAGTGATGTCGTGGCAGGAAGTGAGGTCATAGCCAGAAGTGATGTCATGATTGTTGCCATGGATGTGATCATGTTTGTAATAACTTCAGCTTGTGGTTAGTGTTGATTTAACTTCTATTGCTTTGCTTTCTAGAGATGTGTAAATACATAGTTTGCTTCAACTGTTCCCTGCTTAAATAGCAGACTAGACTGTACTAGATTGTGAGCCCTTTTGGGACAGGGAGCCATTTAACTTTAATGTTAAATGCAAGGAGCCGGCAAGGAGCAGGAGGGGGAACGGGCGCCCACCGGGCCGCGCGACGATGTGGGCGCCCAACCAAACGCCGGGCCGGCCGGCAAGGAACAGGAGGGGGAACGGGCGACCAAAAAAGACCGCGTGGGGGCTGGGGCTGGGGGGCGGCTGCAGGAGGAACCAGGACGCTGGATCTGCACGGCTGGAGGAAGCGGGAGCCCCAGGCAGCCTACCTTCTCACATTTGCTGCCTTATTCCAGGGTCTCCCTTGCTGCTGCTGCCGCCTCCGGTCCTCTCGCTCCGCTGCTGCCGCTGCTGCCGCCAACACCACGCTGCCTGCCTCCTCACAGAAAGTGCAGGCAACGGCTGCAGGCGTGCAGTACGCATGCACAGCTGCTGAACCAACCAGCCGACGGGGCCAGCTTTGAGTGGGCGGGGCCGGCTCAACCTCTAGGAACCGGTACTCGCGTAGTGGTGCGTAGTGGGTGCATGACATCACTGGTTAACTCTTTATCATTGTGACAAATACAGATTCCTTGCAGCCTTATCTCCTGTGTCTGCATTTTTCTTCTCCGGAGTGCTGTGACCTTGACGGCTCGCTATCTCAGGGTGGTGAGCGGTTTCCTGCAGACTTTTTATCAGGGAATAAGCACAAGACCTTCTAGCATTGCAACAGAAGCAGACATCCTTTCAGTGTTCTTTTTGAGGTGGTTCTCTCAGTTCAGAGGTCTTGTGCCTTTTTTCTTGTACCGGCAAGGTGCTAAAATTGGCAAGGCACACCATCAGCTTCTTGACAACTGACAAGGCACATTGTGCTCCCCAGTAAGGGGAGCTCATGTAGGGGCCATGCTTTCCATGACACAGGCACCAGAAAATAAAAGCACACACATATGCCCAATTTATCTCTGCCTGGGAGTGGGGGACGATGACAACAGCACTGTATATTCTGGCACTCAGATAGGAGTGGGGGGGGAATGATTCCAATTTTTGGGATGTGGCTGCCCACATCCACTTACCCAGCGGCGGCATTCAGCCAGTACGCTGGGTGAGACTTACCTTTGACCGGCAGCCCGCCCATTGCGTAACGGAGGGCGGGAAAGGGAAAGCGGGCGGAATGCACCGTTACGCAACGGGCGGACTGCCGGTCAAAGGTAAGTCCCGCCCAGGGTACCGGCTGAATGCCGCCGCTGCACTTACCACTTTGCTGCATTTTTAGGAGACAGCAACAGAAAGAATCCCAGTGGAGCTGTGGGCATGGGTGGACAGCTAACCTCCACTCCAGGGCCAGATCATTCATGAAGGGTTGTGCTGTGCTGGGCAAGGTTATAGGCCGAACTCAGCACATCAACGCCTCTCCTAATCAGCTGCCCACAGCCCTGTGCTTTGTCAGGCTCTCAGTGCTGTGTGCTCCAGGGGACAAAGATAATGAACGTGTTGCTGACAATCAACCATCGCCAGGCCTTGCAGGGCTCTGAAAAGGTGTATTCCAAACAAGCGCTGAGGCTCCCTCCTGTTGCTAAGCAACTCTCGCCAATCTTTGCCAGCATCTTTCCTCTCTCTCTCACTGGTCCCCTTTTTCGTTGTCGTTCTAAGGCCTCCAAAGGGCCATGATCTCCTTACCGGGAACACGACTGCTTCTTTTGGGATTCCCCAAACCTGTAGCCGATTCCTGTAACTCAAAGTGGACTCAGCAACATTTGATGACCTTTTGAATCGACACTTCATTTCCCTTGCTCTAAATTTAGAGTCCACCTCCTGTCCCCTTGGCCTCAGTATGGAAACTAAGCTATGCTGTTTCTATAACTAGAGAGAGGGAGAGAGAATTCAAGGACAGCAGTGAAGATCACTGAGGGGCAAACACATCACAGTTTTAGGCTGGTGTGTCTAATAGTGAAATGTCTTGGAACTAATTACTAGTCTTTTGGCTGTGGCAAATGTCCATATTGTATCCAAGTGGAAATCCACACACCTGCTAATGACAGTGGACTACAATATACATTATGGATTACCCTTCTGAGTCTGCCAGGCAGCCCAATTCACCTTTACCCCAAGCTGGCACTTATCCCTTGTGCTGGCTCCCGAGAGTCACAAACATTCTGTAAAAACGTGCCACCAGGTAAAGTGAGAGGGATGGCAGCCAGAAATAAGGTCTTCTCAGTGGTGGCTCCACAGGTGTGGAATTCCCAACTAAGAACAGCGCTCTCGCTCTCACTCTCTGGCAATCTTTTGGCAGGGTCTTAAGACTTACATCGTTAAAAGTCTTAAGATTTTTATTTAAGGAGGCATTCAGATGCTGATATGCTGGACTGGCATTTTTGATTTGTAATTGTTCATTTTAACATTGTTTTTTAGGCTATTGTTTTAATCTTTTATCCTATTTTTGTATTGTTCTACCTTGTTTTATTGTCTGTGATTTTGATATTGAGAGCCGCCTTGAGCCACCTGAAAGGCAGGATAGAAAAATAACAACAACAACAACAACAACAACAACAACAACAACAACAACAACAACAACAACA
>JAJKFI010000033.1:9756047-9768448 GCA_029204185.1 Lerista edwardsae
CAACAACAACAACAACAACAACAACAACAACAACAACAACAACAACATGAACAAAACATATAAGAACATAAGAACATAAGAAGAGCCCTGCTGGGTGAGGCCAAAGGTACATCTAGTCCAGCTTCCTGTATCTCACAGCGGCCCACCAGGTGCCCCAGGGAGTACAAGAGACAACAAGATGCTTGCACCCTGTTGCCACTCCCTTGCACCCAGTACTCTGAAGTAGCCCACCACCTTTGTAAGGAGGTTCACAATCCATCATTGCCTACAGCCCACGATGGACCTTTCCTCCAGAAATCTGTCCAATCCCCTCTTAAAGGCATCAAGACCAGATGCCATCACCACCTCCTGTGGCAAAGAGTTCCACGGATTAACTACCTGCTGGGTAAAAAAGTACTTCCTTTTATCTGTTTTAACTCTCCCAACCCTCAGTTTTAGTGGATGCCCCCTGGTTCTGGTGTTTTGAGAGAGGGAAAAGAACATCCCTTTATTGACTCTATCCCTTCCACGCATAATTTTGTATGTCTCAATCATGTCCCCCCTCAGGCGCCTTTTTTCTAGGCTGAAGAGCCCCAAATGCTGCAGTCTTTCTTCATAAGGGAGGTGCCCCAGCCCCGTAATCATTTTTGTCGCTCTCTTCTGCACCTTTTCGAACTCCACTATGTCCTTTTTGAGGTGCGGCAACCAGAACTGTACACAATATTCCAGGTGCGGCCTGGAATATTTGTACAATGGCATGATAATATTGGCTGTTTTATTCTCAACCCCTTTTTTAATTACCCCAAGCATGGAATTGGCCTTCTTAATTGCTGCCGCACACTGGGTCGATACCTTCATTGAATTGTGCACCAGCACCCCAAGATCTCTCTCCTGAGTTGTCACAGACAGCTCAGAACCCATTAGCCTATAGGTGAAGTTTTGGTTTTTTGCCCCAATGTGCATCACTTTACACTTGTCTATGTTGAAACGCATCTGCCATTTGGCTGCCCATTCCCCCAACTTGGAGAGATCCTTCTGGAGCTCTTCACAATCCTTTCTGGTTTTCACCACCCAGAAAAGTTTTGTGTCATCTGCAAACTTGGCCACCTCGCTGCACTCTAGTGAAGAGGCAAAAAAAACACTCTAGTAAAGAGGCAAAAAATCTTATTAAATGCAAATATTTTCTGCAGGTTTTCATGTAATGGAGCTGCCACAACTGGAGCTAAGCTGTGCAAATAGGATAAACGTTTTCTAAGGGTGTGTTTTCTAGGGTTAATAGAGTTAATGTTTTCTCAGGGAGTGAACACAGGGATTCTGGCAGAGATAAACAGGGAAAGCCTACGCCACTTGTTTCGGTCTCAGGCACCGAAGGTAAGTTACAGCAAGGAAGGGAATGGGCATCTTCCTGTATTGCAAAAACGGAGAGCACAATCCCTAACCTAGAGTTAGGATGGCACAGTTAGACCAGCAAAGCTTGACTGGCTCAAGGGACACCGTAAAGTATGTTTGGACCACTCTCGGAGTCAGGGAGGATGGTGCACGTCTGTGTGCTGGCCCCCCTGACTCAGAGAGTGGTCCAAACATACTTTACGGTGTCCCTTGAGCCAGTCAAACTTTGCTGGCCTAACTGTGCCAGCCTACCTCCTGGTTAGAATTGTGCCCTGAATTAAAGATACAGTATCCACAAAATGATAGGGTTGATGGTGTCAATATTGCTTTTCACACCGTCTGCATGCGGACCCTTGAATGACATTGAAGGAGGAGGGTGCAACTTGTTAAAGAATTTTGAAAAATAATTCTGAAAAAGAGTGGACAACTTAGCATGACATATGGGAATGGAGCAAAAGTGCAGAGAACCTGTTGTTGTTGTTCAGTCGCTAAGTCGTGTCCGACTCTTCGCGACCCCATGGACCACAGCACGCCAGGCCTCCCTGTCCTCCACTAGCTTCCAGAGTTCACCCAATTTCATGTTCATCACTTCGGTGACACTATCTAACCATCTCATCCTCTCCCGCCCCCTTCTCCTTTTGCCTTCCATCTTTCCCAGCATGAGGGTCTTTTCTAAAGAGTCCTCTCTTCTCAGGAGGTGGCCAAAGTACTTGAGCTTCAGCTTCAGGATTTGTCCTTCCAGGGAGCAATCAGGCTTGACTTCCTGGAGGGTGGACCGATTGGATCTCCTTGCAGTCCAGGGGACTCTCAAGAGTCTTCTCCAACACCATAATTCGAAAGCATCTATTCTTCGGCACTCCGCCTTTCTTATGGTCCAGCTCTCACAGCCATACATTGCTAGTGGGAAAACCATCGCTTTGACTATGCGAACCTTTGTTGGCAGGGTGATGGCAGAGACCCTGTAGCCCACCCTAAAAGGCCACCCTCCTCTTCTATTCCCAGCCCAGGTGTTGGGAGGAGCCGGCAGTGTAGCCAGAGGGCAGCATGGTACGTACTACAAATGCCACAACCACCATATAATCAGCCCCTCCCACTCACCGTCAGAGCCCCGAATGGCAAGTGGGAGGGGCCACTGACATGGTTGTGTCAGCACCTGCAGTACTTACCTCTCTGCCCTTCCTGTGGCTCCAGTACTGGGAGGAGCAGAAGCTGGCCTGAAAAAGAGGAGCAGAGTTTGTCACTCCACCCCAAGCACCAGATAGCCTTGGGTTGGCCCTGCAAACACATACAGAGATTACCAGCTCATGCATAAAATTTCCACCCAGCCCAGCTCATGCATAAAAATATACAAAACAATGTCAAAAGTCATTTTAAAAAGTTCAAGTTGATACGCCAAACTGCTCCTTGTCTCCTTCACGTCCGTGTTTAGGCGACAGTTAGGAACAGACGGCTGAGAATAACCTCTGCATTATTATTATTTGCCTCTACTTTGAATGAGTCACTTCTGCTTTTCTGATCATTATCAGTCCCATCAAGGAGGAAGGCATTAATCCCTTCCTCTTGTTAGCATATTATTACACGCACAAGTTACTTTGCTTCAATCTGCCCGGGCAGCCAACCAAGAAGGAAGGTGACATTTCCCAAGCAGAACGACATTCTGCACTTAAGTGCCTCCCTACTACGCAGCCCAGATTCCACTGAAAGAGCCAAGCAGAATCTCTCTGGATGTATAATGTACCCACATAGCTTTATTCGGCAACTGGATGTGTTGAGTACTTAACTGGATGTGTTGAGAGCTCGGGTGGCACAGAGGGAGATGAGCACGGGCGCTCTGAGCTGTCTGCAGCACCGGTCTCGGAGTGAGAGCACCAGTGCTACCACGTAGCACCTACACTACAGGGTCCCTACCTAGGATGGTGCCCTTAATTCCAGATCATTTCTAGATCACGAAGTATCCAATTATACAGTATTATGGTAAAAGTCAAGGTTTCCCCACGACCGAATGGTCTAGTTGTGACCGACTGTAGGGGGCAGTGCTCATCTCTGTTTCTAAGCTGAAGAGTAGGTGTTTGTTCTAGCACAAGCTTCTGTGGTCATGTGCCCGGCATGACGATACGCCAAGGCACACAAAACACTGTTACCTTCCCACCGAAGTGGTCCCTATTTATCTACTCGCATTTTTAGGTGCTTTCGAACTGCTAGGTTGGCAGGAGCTGGGACAAGCGACAGGAGCTCACTCGGTTGCATGGTCTCGAATTGCCAACCTCCAGAAGCGGGGGCCAGATGGAGTAGGGTACGGACCACACGAAAAAGCTCAGCCGGACGGTTCTCTGCGGACACGATGGTGGCAGAGAAGTGGTGGCACCAAAGACGTGGAGAAGTGGTGGCACCAAAGAGAAGTGGTGGCACCAAAGATGGTGGCACCAAAGACTGCTGAAGAAACTTCACAGTCAGGGAATAAGAGGGCAGGTCCTCTTATGGATCCAGAATTGGTTGAGGGCCAGGAAACAGAGAGTGGGGGTCAATGGGCAATTTTCAGAATGGAGAGAGGTGAAAAGTGGAGTGCCCCAGGGATCTGTCTTGGGGCCCGTGCTTTTCAACTTATTCATAAATGACCTGGAGACAGGGATAAGCAGCGAGGTGGCCAAGTTTGCGGATGACACAAAACTTTTCCGGGTGGTAAAAACCAGAAAGGATTGTGAAGAGCTCCAGAAGGATCTCTCCAAGTTGGGGGAATGGGCAGCCAAATGGCAGATGCGTTACAACATAGACAAATGTAAAGTGATGCACGTTGGGGCAAAAAACCAAAACTTTACCTATAGGCTAATGGGTTCTGAGCTGTCTGTGACAACTCAGGAGAGAGATCTCGGGGTGCTGGTGGACAATTCAATGAAGGTATCGACCCAGTGTGCGTCAGCAATTAAGAAGGCCAATTCCATGCTTGGGGTCATTAAAAAAGGGGTTGAGAATAAAACAGCCAATATTATCATGCCATTGTACAAATCGATGGTAAGGCCACACCTGGAATACTGTGTCCAGTTCTGGTTGCCGCACCTCAAAAAGGACATAGTGGAGTTCGAAAAGGTGCAGAAGAGAGCGACAAAAATGATTACGGGGCTGGGGCACCTCCCTTATGAAGAAAGACTGCAGCGTTTGGGGCTCTTCAGTCTAGAAAAAAGGCGCCTGAGGGGGGACATGATTGAGACATACAAAATTATGCATGGAAGGGATAAAGTCGATAGAGGGATGTTCTTTTCCCTCTCTCAAAACACCAGAACCAGGGGGCATCTGCTAAAACTGAGGGTTGGGAGAGTTAAAACAGATAAAAGGAAGTACTTTTTTACCCAGCGGGTAGTTAATCTGTGGAACGCTTTGCCACAGGAGGTGGTGATGGCATCTGGTCTTGATGCCTTTAAGAGGGGATTGGATGGATTTCTGGAGGAAAGGTCTATCGTGGGCTGTAGGCAATGATGGATTGTGCAACCTCCTTACATTGGTGGTGGGCTACTGGTACTGGGTGCAAGGGAGTGGCAACAGGATGCAACAGGATCTTGTTGTTTCATGCCTCCCTGGGGCACCTGGTGGGCCACTGTGAGATACAGGGCCTTTGGCCTGATCCAGCAGGGCTCTTCTTATGTTCTTATGTTCTTATGTTCTTAAGGGAGCCCTCTTAGCCGCCACCACCACCCTAGAAAAGGATCTCAACTGGGCTCTAGCCTGTGCACGGTCAGATTTGGCACAAGTCTTCCGCCACAGTCACTCTAGAAGTCTGCCACTTCATCGTTCGCAGCTCCTCAGAAAACCAAGGAGCCGCTCTGACTCTGCGACTGGGCAGGGGACTCTCGGGAGCGATCTCATCCAGGGCCCTGGTCATCTCCCTATTCCAGAGATCGACCAGGGCGCCGGGTGGGTCTCCAGCTCTGGCAACAGGAAAATCCCCCAGAGCCCTCAGGAATCCATTTGGATCCATCAGCCTCCGAGGGCGGATCATACAATGCGATCCCCCACCATTGCAGAGGTGAGAGGCTGCAACAAGCCTAAATCCCACCAGAAAGTGATCTGTCCATGACAAAAGAGTGATCTTAATCTCCTCCACCTCCAGATCATCATCAGCCTGCCCAGCAGTAAACACCAGGTCCAGTGTGTGTCCCGCATCATGTGTTGGGGCAGATATTCTTTGAGACAGACCCATGGTTGCCATGGAGGCCATGAAATCCTGAGCTGCAGCTGTTCCTGGGGCCTCGGCATGAACATTAAAGTCCCCCAGCACTAATAGGCGAGGGGACTCCAACACCACGCTCGAGATCACCCTAGTCAGCTCAGGTAGGGAGACTGTTGGGCAGCAAGGCAGGCGGTACACCAACAGAGTCCCTATTCTGTCTCGCCCCTCCAGCACAACACGAAGGCACTCAAACCCAGTGGACCGCTGAACAGGGTAGCTGGTGAGATGGATGGTATCCTGGTAGACTACTGCAACCCCGCCTCCCCGCCCCTGTAGTCGTGGCTGCTGGAATTCCCCGGAAACCCGGCGGACAAATCTGGGAAAGATTGACACCTCCCAGCTCATCCAACAAGGTCTCTGTGATACATAGCAGGTCGGCACCCTCCTCCAGGACTAAATCATGGATTAGGCAGGTCTTATTATTCACCGACCTGGCATTCAGAAGCAGCAGTTTCAGACTCACCCCAATACTGGTGCATGTGTGGAGTTGGGCAGCACCAAGCAGATGACAGCCACATGGTATGGCTTGTTGACCCAGAGCTTCTTGGAGCTCACTTGAGAACCACTGTGGATAGAGAGAAATGTTTCTCCCTCTCTCACAACACTGATAACCATTGAAAGCAAAAGTGGTGGTGTGTTGTTGTTTTTTTTGCATTGTAGCGTTTTCAGCAGAAATTCTCATTATTTAGTGTTCTGTGTTGATCCCATCCCTAATTATATGAAACGTTTTAGTAGATTTGCTTATAAGGCAAAGGTAAAGGTTTCCCCACAACCGAGTGGTCTAGTCGTGACCAACAGTAGGGGGCAGTAATCATCTCCGTTTCTAAGCCTGTAGAGACGGTGTTTGTCCGAGGACAAGCTTCTGTGGTCATGCGGCTTCTATATGCTGTGGCTCATGAAATGCCGTTACCTTCCCACCGAAGTGGTACCTATTTATCTACTTGCATTTTTATGTGCTTTCAAATTGCTAGGTTGGCAGGAGATGGGACAAGCGACAGGAGCTCACTATGTTGTGTGGTCTTGAACTCCCAACCTTCCAGTCAGAAAGCTCAGCAGCAGCGGTTTAACCCGCAGCGCAACAACGTTTTGCTTATACAGTAATTTGTAACTGTAACTGTATAAGATTTGCTTATACGGTAATACATATTAATATGATTTGGAGCAGTTTGTACAGTTTGAAATCCCTGTGTCTCCACTTTTAGCAATCTGCGTCAGTGTCTGAAAAAGCCACATGTGAGCAGAGACCATCATGCAATGCTTCTAATTTGCATGGGAGATTAGCATGTGCCCACCCCCCAGTTATATAGGCAAATTGGAAGCATTGCATGATGGTCTCTGCTCACATGTGGCTTTTTCAGAGACTGACTCAGATTTTTGAAAGTGGAGACACAGGGATTTCAAACTGAAATCAGCAAACGTAAAGAACCAACTACAAAAAAAACTAAGGCTGAGCTCACCATAACCTTAAAAGTTCAATCAATCAATCAATCAATCAATCAATCAATCAATCAATCAACAGGTACTTATATACCGCTTTTCAACACGAAGTTCACAAAGCGGTTTACAGGCAAATAGTAATAATAAAGTTAAATGGCTCCCTGTCCCCAAAGAGCTCATAATCTTAAAAAAAAGGCAGACCGCCAGCAACAGCCACTAGAAGACTGCGCAGGGGTAAAGAGGGACAATTACTCTCCCCCTGCTAAATATAAGAGGAACACCACTGGAAAAAGTGCTTCTTGCCCAGTTAGCAGGGGTAAGTTATGAAGATTATATATCCATGAAGCTTATATAGCTGGCTTTCAGGCTACTTTAAAGATGCCTTGGCACTTTAAAGATGCTATGAATGGGTGGGGGAAGGTCTGGGCTCCGGACGCTTTCCCGCTCTGCGGAGCGCTGGTCTACCTGCGGCTGCTTCCACGGCTGGTCCCAATGGGTAGATCTGGGCTCCAAGGAGCCCAGGTCTACCTGCCGTCGTTTCTAATGGGTAGACCTGGGCTCCGTGTAGCCCAGGTCTACCCGCGGCTGGTTCCAATGGGTAGACCTGGGCTCCCATGGGGGTGGGTCACGGTTCTTGGGGCGGGATGCCACGTGGCACCACGTCACGATGTCACGTGCCCCCTGGGGGCACACTTCCATTGGGCGCCATGGGTGCCATTTCGACTAGGTCCACCCCTGACACACACACATGGGTTTTTTCCATAAGGAAGTTTAAAATGTTTGCTTTTAAACTTTAAAGTGTTTCTTTAAAAGTTTAAAAGTTTTAAAACTTTAACGTTTTAAAAGCTTAAAATATCTGTGTACACCTAAAAATATAGCAAACTATGAACTAATCTTTGCAAAGAAGCAAAGAACTAATCTTTGAGTAACAAAGTGGAGAATACCTTAACCAGGGATCAAAACAAATTGGAGGGTTGCATCAACCTTTGTGCTTTTTTTTTATTGCATCTAAAACATGGTGAATAAAGTGTAAGGAAAACAACTAGAAAGTCATTCTTACTGTGATCAGCAAGGTAAGTTATTAAATTTTATAGAAACTAATTTTTTTATAATGTCTTATGCTGGAGTTTGGGTTTACCTTTTTAATCTTTGTATTTTAATACAAAGATTTTAAGCTGCACTGGGCTTAAATCCTATAAATCCTTTAAATAGTTTTTGCTCCACCCTTGAAAATTCAAATAAGGGACAAGCAAATGCATGCAGTCACAGCTGCTGGCTTTTATAACAATCATATACACATAGGTGCATTGTTCTTATGATTGCATAATCAATTGCTGTATTATCACATATTGTCTCAATTAAAGGATCAGCTGTTTTATCCATTATTACATTCTTGTTGTTTTACACACAGTGACCTATTGTTGCTTTCATTCAAGCATTGGCTGTTTTAGACATAAGCATAAATGTGGAATGAGTGGAAAATTGCTGGCATTCAATTTGCTTTCAGAAGGTTGAATTTGGGAAAGACATAGAGGGCTGTGCATCCTTGCATGACAACTGGAAACTCAAAACAGAGACTCAAAGCAATGTGAAAGGAGAAACTGCTTTGCTTAATAAGGAATAGTTGAAACTAACAGCCCCTGCCACTAATTCTGATGCAGCTGTGCCAAAAAGGTATGCACTGCATCCTATTTGGGGAGGACTCAAAGGCAAAAGGAAGGTAAGTAAAAACAATTTTATATAAGCCGCCTATGGATTTTCCTGGAGCCGCCTATGGGTTTTCTCGGACATACGCAGTGATGTCATGCACCCACTACGCACCACTACGCGAGTACCGGTTCCTAGAAGTTGAGCTGGCCCTGCCCACTCGAAGCTGGCCCCTGCTATTTAACCAGGGAACAGTTGAAGCAAAATATGTATATACACATCTCTAGAAAGCAAAGCAATAGAAGTTAAATCAACACTAACCACAAGCTGAAGTTATTACAAACATGATCACATCCATGGCAACAAACATGACATTACTTCCAGCTTATGACATCACTTCCAGGGGGCGGACCCCGACAAGTGCCAATCAAAAGTGAGTACCTGTTCCTAAATCATTTGGATGACACCACTGGACATACGTCACCTATTCCGGCAGTGTATGTCTAAGTAGGCAGGAGATGTGGACAAATGTACTAGTTGAGTACTAGTTGAGCTGCTAGTACTGCCTGAAGCTAACCAGGAGAATCTGTGATCTTGTTTTTGGATGGGAGACAGAATGATAGGCTGGGGCAAGCTGCTGTACCGTCGTGGCAGGACGGAGGTACTGATTAGTCACATCAAGTTATGGGGGAGCGTGTGAGAAGGTGAGAATGGAGTATGACCTTGTGGACCTGTCCAGGCTTGACTTACGATTGCCTGCTGAAGCTCGATGTCACGCAGCCAGAGGAGAGAGCCACATTGTGGAGGCTACATCTGGAGCTGAGGATTCAGGGAATCACAGAATATTGTATGTTTGTAAAACAAAAAAACCCCACTGAAAAATGGTTTAGACTAGTCTGCCCATGTAAGCCACCTTGGCCATTTGCTTCAGCATGGGAAAGGCGGGGTATAAATTCTTCAAATAAATACAATAAATTTCAGGAGTAGGGTTGTTTTCTAATAATGGGCAGTAACTTGTAATACTGTACTGTACTACAGTTTTCTAGTAATGGGCAGCAATGGACTATTCACATGCTCATCCCCGTATCCAGCTGGTTCTCACCCAATTCCATAACTGCTGATTGAGACCTACACACAAGGAAGCCTTCTTGCATGTCAACATCCCAATATGTAATATTAAAATATTTAAAACATCCCAAAATAAAAAATTCATTTTTTGGTCCAATCTGATCCACTGGCTGTTCCGGCAAAACATGTGTTCTGCCAGTGGGATGGTGATCCT
The DNA here is from genome assembly GCA_029204185.1 of Lerista edwardsae. Taxonomy (NCBI): domain Eukaryota; kingdom Metazoa; phylum Chordata; class Lepidosauria; order Squamata; family Scincidae; genus Lerista; species Lerista edwardsae. Next base: position 9,766,004 of record JAJKFI010000033.1, read on the forward strand.
CTCTGCCCAGTAAGTTCAAAGGCACCAGCAGCCTAGAAGGTGAGGCAGGGGAGCATGTGTGTGCTGATTGTGGGTGTGGAATTTGGCACTGAGGCACCTGCTCAATTGGCACTGGTTCTGTGACAGAACCACAGCTGGCTTTGCCTGTCCAAAGTATAGATTTATACAGCATCATAAGTGTACATGGAAACATACAGATTCATAAGCAAAAACAAAATGCGTCACAAGGAACTGGCAGGCTAAATGCAAAGCAAGGACGGTGCAGAGATCATCCAACATGTGCTTCTTTCCATTGATGAAAACAGACTATCTCCACAAGCCAAGTGACCCCAACAGAATGTTCAGAAAATTGCACATCAGCTCAAAGCCAAGCTTTGCAAATGAGTTCACTACTAGTAATCATGTGCTTAGAGATAAAATGATGTGTGCTGCTCTTAAGTGGAGAAAGTTGGCAGGAGAAACCACACACTGAGTCGATGACAAAAAGCTAATACATGTTAATTATCCCTTTCCTGAACTGCTTGGGATGGATTTTTCTGGATTTCATTCAGATTTTGGAATAATTGCATAAATATAATGAGAAATGCTTGCTCTTGCTCTTTTCACTGTGACCCATATGGAGGGCTGCTGGCCTCTTTGATGTTTTTTCAACTATGTCTGTATAGGCACACACCTCAGAGCAGGTAACAGAACTTGCAGCCTGCATGTGGGAATGAGCACAAGATCTTCTTTCTACAGACAGTTTTGGACAAAGATGTCTGGATTTCTGAACATGAATCAGCATGGTGATACAGCTGCAAAAAAGGCTAATGCAATTTTGTCCTGCATTAACAGAACCATAACTGTCAAGATGCAAGAAGTTGTGGTTCTGCTTTACTCCGCATTAGTGAGACCTCACCTGGAGTTGTTGTTGTTCAGTCGCTCACCTGGAGTACTGTGTTCAATTCTGGGCACCTCAGTTCAAGAAGGAAGCAGCCAAACTGGAGCAGATTCAGAGAAGAGCAACAAAGATTATCAGGGGGCTGGAAAACAAGTCCTAAGAGGGAAGGCTGAAAGAACTTGGTATGTTTAGCTTGGAGAAGGCTGAGAGGGGATATGATAGCACTGTTCAAATATCTGAAGGGCTGTCATAAGAAAGAAGGGACAAATTTGTTCTCATCTGCCTTTGACAGTGGAACTAGGTCCAATTACAATGGGTACAACTGCAAGAGAGGAGATTCCGGCTGGACATCAGGAAGAATTCCTTGACAATAAAGGCGGTGAAACAAATTGCTGAGGGAGTGTTAGATTCTCCCTCACCTGAGACCTTCAAGCAGAGGCTTAATAGGCACCTGCTGGAGATGCTCTAGGACAGTGATGGCAAACCTATGACACACGTGTCAAAGGTGACACACCACAATGTTTGGGGTGACACACCAGCATTCACCAATACCTGACAAAAACTAAGTTTATTTTTCTCATTTTTCATTTTTGCAATTATTTGTTGTTTCTTTATATAATACATATATTATATAATACATGGTCGGACTGTATTTTTTGTTTAAATAAATGAATATAAGAATTGTTCCATGTTTGTTTGGGAGCGGGGTTGACACACCAGCAGACTCAAGTTATGCATTTTCTGAAGTTTTGACACACTGAGCCCAAAAGGTTCACCATCACTGCTCTAGGAGGATTTCCTGCTACAGGCGTTCGACTAGATGACCTTGTAGGTCCCTTCCAACTCTATGATTTTATGATTTTGGAATAGTCAGGATTTCAGATGTCCGGATAAGGGATCTACCTGTACACGACTGATGTACCTAAGAATGTAAGAAGGGTTCTATTGGGATCAATTGAAGGAATCAATGAAGGGCTATTCTATTCTATTCTATTGGATCTATTTTCATCTGGTCCAGTATCCCCTTTGATAGGTGGCCAGTCATATTCTCTTGGAAGTAAGAGAGACGACAGACTTCTCCAGCTACTGTATTTGCCAATTTCCCCAAAACGCTGGTACTGTGGAAGAAGACTACCACTTCTATTTAACTATTAATGGGCTGGTTCAAATCAGTTGCTCTCACCCATCAATAAACAATTATGTGTGTGCCCCCCCCAAATTTGGCATACAACACTCTATTTTGATCTGAATACTCATGTGGGGGTGGGAGAGGCAAGCAGTTCATAACACCCCTTTGTGTGTGGTTTTGAATGCTACTTACTGCTTAAACTATGTGGCATGGGATGGTTCAGACAGCTCACCCTCATGCAAGGACACTGCATGAAGCAGTGCTGAATGCCTTAAATACCCTCAAAAGATGCAATACTGGTAATTTTACTAGACCACCATTTCACAGAATTCTTTACGAGTTGAATGGAACTGCCTCTATAATTCTCAAATGAAGTTAGGAAGCAAGACATCCATCCATCCATCCATCCATCCATCCATCCATCCATCCATCCATC
>JAJKFI010000033.1:9780223-9821805 GCA_029204185.1 Lerista edwardsae
TAAGTCCCGCCCAGCGTTCCCCTTCTCAATTTGCAGATCCCATCGCTGACAGTACATTACATTATAAACTCGTCTTAGCACTACTTAGCTTAAGACTCACATCGGGTGATCCTTTTCCATCTGGGAGCACAATCCAAACCCCGGGCTGGAATAGGCAGGCTGACACGCCTGCCCCATATCCAGCCTGGAGCTTGAATGTGCTGCCACATTGAAAATATTCCCTTTCCCCCAGGTAGCACATTTGTGACAGCTAGAAGCTGGCACAAGAGACTTGTGCTGGCCTTTCAGCCAGTTAGGATTGCACTGAGGAAGAGAAAGCAAAGGAAAGGCATTTGTAATATGAATATTTTACCATTGTATATGTTTCTGAAGTCTCATGCATGAACATACCAACCTCAGCCTAACAGTTTTTCTGCAAAAGAGTTATTAGGAGAATGCAGGGGCGCCAACTTGCTCTCAGCATTGGGGGTGCCCATAGCCACGCCCCTGATGTTGATGCAGCCATGCCCCCTGACATGACCACGCCCTCTGTCATTGCTGCCTGAGGCTTCCAAGGCTTTCAGCACCCCCTTCCGAGGCCGGGGCAGGTGATTGCCTTGGGAGGGGCTGGCTTGCAAAGCAAGCACCCAGTTCAGCACCCAGCATTGGGGGTGCTGAGTACCCCAGAAAATTATTGTGGGTGCCAACAGCATACCAGCACCCATGGAGTTGGCGCTACTGGGAGAATGAATTGTAGTAAGAAGAATTGTACAGCAACTTGTAATTAAATGGACAATAGAAGTTGTTGTTATCATTATCAGCAGCATCAACAACAACAACAACAAGGTGTTGCAAACTCCTAATCTGAGTGGGTTTCTTCCTAATCCAAACTGATTTGCATAAATACTGTGACAAATCAAAGCCTGCCCTTGCAGTGTCTCATATCTTTGTTGATAACGTCATTGAACCTCTCCCAAATTCTGGCACTGGATAGGAGGCGGATTTCAGGGAAAGTGACTCAGAAGTCAGGGAATTTCTGCTATTCCGCAAGTTTGGTACATGACAGTCTGCTTCAGTCCATGCAGATCTTCCACGATAAGGGACATGGTGCTGCAGTTTTGTGTTTGCTTAGAATTAAAAACTGTAAAAATTGCAAGCATGCCTGGTCAGGTCTTAGCAGCTCTGAGGCCTTTGAGATTCGTAGTCCAGAAAAAGACAGTGATCTAATACCCCACAAAACAAAAGCCAGGCAGCAAATCGAAACGTGTGCTTCTGCTTCTGCTAGAAAGCAAAATGTCACTGAAGACAGTACGTATATTGGATCAATCAATCAATCAACAGTATTTATATACTGCTTTTCAATACAAAGTTAACAAAGCAGTTTACAGGCAAAAAAAAATAAAGTTAAATTGCTCCCTGTCCCCAATGGGCTCACAATCTAAAAAAAATGCAGAACACCACCAGCAACAGCCACTAGAAAAGACCCTGTGCTGGGGTGAAGAGGGACAGTTACTCTTCCCCTGCTAAATATAAGAGGAACACCACTTGAAAGAGTGTCTCTTGCCCAGTTAGCAGGATATGTGGGATCACTTAAGAATTTTGATGGCACAGTTCCTGCAGATGCCCACATCTTTGAGACATACAAAATTATGCATGGGAGGGATAGAGTTGATAGAGGGATGTTCTTTTCCCTCTCTCAAAACACCAGAACCAGGGGGCATCTGCTAAAACTGAGGGTTGGGAGAGTTAAAACAGATAAAAGGAAGTACTTTTTTACCTAGCGGGTAGTTAATCTGTGGAACGCTTTGCCACAGGAGGCGGTGATGGCATCTGGTCTTGATGCCTTTAAGAGGGGATTGGATGGATTTCTGGAGGAAAGGTCCATCGTGGGCTATAGGCAATGATGGATTGTGCAACCTCCTTACAAAGGTGGTGGGCTACTTCAGAGTACTGGATGCAAGGGAGTGGCAACAGGATCCAAGCACTTTGTTGTCTCATGCCTCCCTGGGGCACCTGGTGGGCTGCTGTGAGATACAGGAAGCTGGACTAGATGGGCCTTTGGCCTGATCCAGCGGGGATCTTCTTATGTTTTTATGTTCTTCAACATTCACTAAAAGTGCAGTTTTCAAAGGATCACAGGGCAGGACAAGATGTGCATGTGAACAACTAAACACATCAGCATCTCAGATAATGTGCATGGACCACAAACAAGAGAGCAGGAAGGTGTGCTACATTCCCACAAGTCCATTTAAAAATGAACCTTCAGAAGGGTTTTCTTAAGAAATTGGGAACTTTTTGTATATGAAAATCTTGGAATGGCAATGATTTATTTTTGTATCCCTTTTGGCTTTTTTAGATAAAATGATTTTTTTTTTACTGTAATGAAGGATTTTCCCAAGGGATAAAACAGGATATGAATTTCCATTAAATTCCTACCCATAGTTACATCATCAGGAAAGCTGGTGAATGATGTGTCAAATATTTCGTGTCGTCTTCTTCAGCACTTCTCAAAGTGAGCTTCTAGGAACTCTGGAGCTCCTTGAGACCCCTGCAGAGGCTCCATAAGCACATCATAAATGGCCACAATCTGTTTAGCGCTGTGGCACTCTGCACGTGTGCTGGCACTCTGGGGCCAGAGGCGGTCCGGGGAGTGGTGTCATTCAAATGATTTAGGAACAGGAACTCCCTTTTGACTGGCACTTGTCGGGAACCCGGAACCAGCCACAGAGCCCGTTAGGATCCGGAACGCCCATTCTGGTCCGTTCCCCCTGAATGACATCACTGGGTCCGGGCCAAGAGCGCGCCCCATGGCAAGGCGACAAAACCGCGCCCCCGGCACGTCACCACGCCATGTCTCCCTGAGCCCGGAAGAGCTCCATTTCGGAGCGTTCCAGGCGCAAGGGAGGGCAGGCGGGCTGAAAAGCACCCGGACTCCGCACAATGGCGTGCGGACTCCATGCAATGGTGCCCCCCCCGCCTCCCGGCGCCCATGCGGCTTGCCATCCCTGCACCCCCTGGATCCGCAAGTGTCTGGGGCTCCCTGAAATGCCATGCCTGTACCTATGGGGATCCCCAAGACTCTATTTAGGAGTGTAACGACCTCTAGAAATCAAAGCATTTAGGAACTGCTGTTCTATGTCACATGCAGGTTTTGTCAGTCCTGAGTGGACTGTTTCTGCCAAAGCTAACATTTCCTGCCCACTGAAAGCAATGGGGACTGGTTCCACTTCACTTTGGCTGGATTGTACCCCTGGGTTACAGTTGGATTTGGGGCTGTTTAATTTCCTCTGTACTGTTTTGCTTTGTAGACTTGGACTTATTTGCTCGAACGTGACCTATGCACAATTCATCAAAATAAACAGGAAGCTTTTCTTAAGGGTTAATTTAAAAGGTTGTCAAGCCCGTTAAGATAAAAAAGTGCTTGTTTATGTTAATAAACAACTATGCCAAAAAAGTGTGACGTCGCACATCAGAGTAGCACAATAGGCCATATACATGCTGTATTGCTGTTCGGGGCTTGGTGCTCGGCCAAGGACGGGCAAAGCACACAGACACTGGGACGCAGCTTCTGACTCCAGGACATGCTATCTTGTGTGTCGCTATTCCTGCTTGTGTGGTCTTGTATAGTCCTGCTTTCCCCCCACATTTAACTTCCTGGACTCTGTAACTTGTTTTCAATTTTCTAGTTATGGAAATGTACCCAGTCAGGGTGGTGGTTTTCTTCTTTTTTTCTTTATAGGAAAAGGTTTGCTCATGATGGACTTTTCTTCCAGAAATCTGTCCAATCCCCTTTTAAAGGTACCTAGGCCTGCCCTGTGTCCAGTCCAAGATCTCCAGGTCATTTATGAACAAGTTGAAAAGCACCAGCACCAAGACAGATCCTTGGGATCTGCATTTCACCTCTCTCCACTGTGAAAACTACCGCTTTCTGTTTCCTGGCCCTCAACCAATTCTGAATGCATAAGAGGAACTGCCCTCTTATTCCCTGACTGTGAAGTTTCTTCAGCAGCCTTTGGTGGGGGACTGTGTCAAACGCCTTCTGAAAATCCAGGTATATGATATCCACAGGTTCACCCACATCCACGTGCCTGTTGACCCTTTCAAAGAATTCCAAAAGCTTCGTGAGACAAGACTTACCCTTACAGAAGCCATGCTGACTTGCGGGGGTGTTGCGGGAGTTTGGGAAGGGTAATTTATTAGTAGGCTCTTTGGGGATGTGAGCACTAGTGTAATGTAACTGGTATGCTGGGCGGGAGGAATGGGTGAGCGGCAGCCCGCCCATTGCGTAACGCTCCGTTTCGCCGTCTTCCCTGCCCCCGCGGGGGCGGGGAAGACGGCAACACGGAGCGTTATGCAACGGGCGGGCTGGCACTCACCCATTCCTCCCGCGCAGCATACCAGTTACATGACACTACTGGATGTGAGCCCCCCCCCCGCCAGCAGTGCAGTGCACCTTGTCCCGTGTCCAAAACCGGAGGGTGTGCCTTGATCATTTTAGCGCCATGTCAATATGTTGTGAGATGAAAAAAGCTGACAATTGCTGTACTGGAGCCTGACAAAGTCTTACTCTGGTTTGCAGGCTCACAGGAGGAAGAAGATGATGCAAACAATCCCCTTTGTCTTCAGCAGCCCTCTCAAAGAGAGCAGGTCTAGAAGTGACGCAGCCGCCAAGGCATCCACATCCTCCGAATCGGAACTTGACTCCCTGTCGATTGAATCCTCGGCTGAGGAGGCGCAGCCAACAGACCCCATGAAAACGAAGAGCAGCCTGCAGGATCCCGCGCTTGGGTCAGCTGCAGACGCTGGCGGGATGTGCTCTTCCGCCTTGGAGCAAAAGAAGCACAAGAAAGGCTTTCGGAAAGTGATTGGCGCCTTCACTGACATCACATTTGGAAAACAGAAGAAAAAGGTTACTGGGAGGGTCTCTCCCGTGGAAGAACACAAGCCAGTTACAGGTACAGTATGACCACACGGAAGGAATGACCACTCCCAAACGTACCTGCCAATCAACTAAGAGCCCTCCTCCTCTAAATTCCTCATCCGTCAGACTGATGACAGATTGACTGATGGAGGGAAGACCTTCTCTGTGGTAGCCCCTCAGCTCTGGAATTCTATCCAAGGGAGATTTGCAGGGTGCAGTAGCATAGCCAGAGGGGACAGCATGGTGCGTACAGCAGGTGGCGCAACTCCCTGAGTAAGCGGTTCCTCCTAGTTTTTGTTGGAGCCATTCGGGGCAGCCAGTGCCCTGCCCCGAATGGATCCAATGGCGACTGGGAGGAGCTGCTTACAAAGAGAGTTGTGGCGCTTGCTGTATGCACCATGTCACTATCCCTCTGGGTACACTACTGGGAGGGTGCCATCCCTAGCGGCTTTTAGGTGGCAGGCTAAGTTGTCCAGGTTTTTTTGCTTTTTTCTCTTTATACTTTTGCTTAGCTTTTCATTGTTGATGGTGGTTCTTCAGATTCTTGTTATCATAAAACATTTTATCCTGCTTGGCTTAAAAAAAATTAACAGTTAAATCAGTGCTATTGGATGCTACCATTTTGTAAATTGTCTTGGGGGCCCTGGGGAATGACTTTGGGGAGGTGGGCAACAGTGGCCACCTCCCGCCACCAACAGCCCAACCACCAAGAATGAGAAGCAGCTGTGCGGGGCAAAAACAAGCCTGCGCGGCCAATTCTTTGGCTAGAACATAAGAAGAGCCCTGCTGGATCAGGCCAAAGGCCCATCTAGTCCAGCTTCCTGTGTCTCACAGTGGCCCATCAAGTGCCTAAGGGAGCTCAGTAGACAACAAGATGCTTGCATCCTGTTGCCACTCCCTGGCACTTGGCATTCTGAAGTAGCCTACTACTGATGTAAGGAAGTTGCACTAACCATCATGGCCTGTAACCCATGATGGACTTTTCCTCCAGAAATCTGTCCAGTCCCCCTTTAAAGGCACCTAGGCCAGATGCCATCACCACCTCCTGTGGCAATGAGTTCCACAGCTTAATTACCCGCTGGGTTAAAAAAGTATTTCTTTTTATCCGTTCTAACTCTCCCAACACTCAATTTTAGTGGATATCCTCTGGTTCTTAGGTTGTTGAGAAAGGTAAAAGAACATCCGTCTATCCACTCTATCCCTCCCATGCATAATGTTGCATGTCTCAGTCATGTTTCTCCTCGGACACCTTTTTTTCTAGATGGAAGAGCCCCTAACGCTGCAGTCTCTCTTCATAAGAGAGGTGCCCCAGCCCCGGAATCATTTTTGTCGCTCTCTTCTGAGGTTGCGCGCATGGTGCAGTGGCACCTCATTTCCTCGACTATCGGAGATGCAGAATGGTGGAAAGCAGTGATGTCATGCAGGGGGAACGCAGGAGAACTCAGTTCCACTAGTTAAAATTAGGGCTGACTCCGCCCACTTCACTCTCCCTCCTCCCCCCTCCCAATTCCTCTGCAAAGAGCTTTTCTTCTTTGGCCGGCACTCAGAGGGTTAAAGGCAGTGATGTCATTCAGGGGGAACGGACCAGAATGGATCCTAACGGGCTCCGTGGCTGGTTCCGGGTTCCCGAGAAGTGCCAATCAAAAGTGAGTTCCTGTTCCTAAATCATTTGAATGACACCACTGGTGGAAAGCCATGTGGCTTTCTGGCACTCTGCTCCTCCGCTAGTGGGGGGCAGGCGGGGGCGGCAGCCTGGGATGTGTGGCCCCATGCACGACCCCCAGAAATGCCCCGGTTTGTGACCGCAGAGCCCATGCGCCTTGTAATGGGTTGTCCTGTCGAAGAGGAGCCAACTTCTGCAATTCAGAGTGTTGCTTCCCTGAAGAATTAGAAACATGCTTGTGGCTGTGAGGTGTCAAGTGTCAGTAAAGAGCAGCGTACGTTTCATTTTGCAGTGTGCACAATTGCATGGTCTTCCTTCTAAAACGCCGTAGGTGGGCGGATTCCTTCCACAAAGAAATAAGTCAGACGGAGCCTGTTTTTCAGGATGTTTTAAGACAGCTCTTCCCCAGTGCCAGTAAGTGGAAGCAAACCACGGAGGCACCCACTAATCCATTGCAGGGGTGTGGTCATCACTGTAGTTCCCTCCAGTTGTGTCATGGAGTTGTGGTTTCAGATTTCTTGTGCAGGAAGCCAACAAGAGCTCTGCACCAAGAGCTGGTGCAATGTCTAGGCTAGGGGTGTCAATGGTTGAATCAATCTCTAGGCCAGTGGTTCTCAACCCTTTTAGCACCGAGACCAGCGGCGTCATGCAGCCGGAACGCTGGGCGGGAGGAACGGGTGAGCGGCAGCCCGCCCATTGCGTTCCGTTCCACCGTCTTCCCCGCCCCCACGGGGAAGGCGGTGGGGAAGGCGCCGAAACAGACCGGAATGCAACAGGCGGGCTGCCCAGTGTTCCGGCTGCATGACGCCGCTGACCAAGACCCACTTTTTAGAATGACAGTCTATCCTGGACCCACCGGGAGTGTTGTCATGGCCGGAAGTGCTGTCATTGCGACACCAGAACGCAGCAAAAAGTTGGGTTATTTCAGAGCCACTTTCCAATAGTGAAGTGAATCAGAAAAAAAGGAAAAAAGCCCATTTACAACCTTGACACAAGCAAAACAACCACACAGCCCTCCCCCTTTTCCAGCATTCCATCTTCCCATATTTTTAATATGGCTGCTCTAGGTGCTGAAATTGGCTCACGGCCCACTGGTGGATCCCAAAATTCACAGTTTGGGAACCACTGCTCTAGGCATTTTAGAGGGGGGAAAAACTTAAAATGTAAATCACAAGGCTGTGGTTTGGTACAAAGAGAGTCTTATTTTGTTTTGCCAGTTGACCAAATCAAAGAGCTTATTACGAGCCAGAAATTCTCCGAAGCCGGTCAACATCTCATTATCATGGAGAGAGAGAGTTACAGCGACTCTGGCAGCAAAAGCGAAGAGGAAAGGACTAGAGCTCAGCAAGAGACTGAGGAGCTGTATGAGCTTTTGAAGCTCGGTGTCCTCGGAGTCATACATTCATCCATCATCACCGCACCCACCAAGCCGGCATTGCTGAAAAATGCAGTGGAAACCATACATGAACAGGTGAAAGAGGATGAGATGTTCCAGGCATCTTCAACAGCTGGATCCGGCTGCCGGCCCAGAAAATGGAAACATGATTGGAGATCAATGGTCAAGGCATCTGTTGCCGGGAGAATGAGAGAGCCCCCGTTGGATCAGAGGAATGGGCTCTCTACAACCGCACACTGCTTCCTGCACATGGGGAAGACCATGAAGTCGGATTTAATCACTGTGGTGCAGCATATTAAATGCCTTTACCCCCCGGATTTTCGGGTGTGCAGCACTTACGCAGAGTTCTACCACCAGTTCTTCTCGGGGCAGTTGGAAGCGATTGCTCAGTTTGAGCTTGGCAACAGAGACACTCTTCTCCTTCTTACCTGGGTGCGGAACTTCTATCCAAAGTAAGTAGTCATTTGCCCTACTTCTTCACCAGTTCTCGCACTGTTGTGGTGGGGGCCAAGCTCTGCTCTGGGCTTCCTATGGCACCCCCACCCGCCTCTTGATGGTGTAGTTCTACCCCTGCTAACTGAGCAAGAGGCACTTTTCCAAGTGGTGTTCCTCTTATATTTTAGCAGGGGGAGAGTTATTGTCTCTCTTCACCCAAGCGCAGTGTCTTTTCTAGTGACTGTTGCTGATGATGTGCATTTTTTTAGATTGTGAGCCCTTTGAGAGCCATTTAACATTATTTATTTGTAAACCGCTTTGTGAACTTTGTGTTGAAAAGCAGTATATAAATATGTTGGTTGATTGATTGATTGATTGAAGTGGGCACTACTGCCCCACTGAGGGTTCAGGGGAGCCCTCTGTTGGGTCTGGCCAACCCCTACTGTGTGTGAATTCTTTGATGGAGGTGAACATTGCTATGCTCATTTTTATATGCACTTCACCAAGCAACGGCTGGCATGAAGGTAAGGCAAGCCTGACAATGTCTACGCGTGCACATCTGTACCTGTTTTTGCAAGCAGAACAATAGCAGGATGTGGGTATTCAAACACAAGCATTTTTTTCATTGCCGTTGTCAAAGAAATGTGATCTCAGTGCCCTTTTTTGTTGAACTCCAGAGTCCTATCAGATTTCTTGGCTGTTGAAAAGTGGTTTTAATCCCGCTGTCTCCAAAATGACTCCAATCCCTCTTTTGCCAGTGCTTCAGCAGCTTGTGTAAAATACCATGCTTGGATTTCCATGAAAGAACTTGCCAATATATGTTGTTTGTTGAAGGTTGTGAACAGGTCAGGAATTGAAGATGTTGGCTGTTAGCCACAGTGGTTTTTGCATTTGACCCTAGTATGCTATGGCTTGGAAATGAATCTATTTTCACATCTGCTTTTCGTTCAGAGTAATTATTTGGAGTAAGCGATCGCTTTGAACCAAAATGGCCAATGAATATATGGTTCTTTTTTTTTCTTGTTTCAGTGAAATAAAAAATCACCCAGTTTTAGTGAACGAGCTGAACGAATCCAGCCTAGAAACCCTTTTGCCAGAAGAACAAGTCCAAAAACTTGAAGAGAGATACCTGACAAATGAAGCAGTAAGTGTCTATTTGTTCTTTACTCAGAGTGCAATCCTAACTCCAGGTTAGGATTGTGCCCTCAACGATTTGCATAAGAGCCTAGGTAGACAATCGCACCTGTGTTTGAGCCATGGGAGCTATTGGGGTGAAATGGACCACTTTAGTGCAAGTATTTTAGGCAGCACAGAAGCCTACCCATTACTCTCTCCATAGATGGCCTGCGGAGGAAGTAAGTCAAAAATCACCATGCAGCCTTTCTTTGTTTCCTTCCTCTTCTACTAGGACAGGGGAGAAGTTTGAAAGGCAGTGGGGTGCGTGTGATCTTAAAAACGAAAATAAGGGAGAGGGGAAGGAGGGGAAGGGTGCAGCCCAGAGAACGATCTTCCTCTTTTCACTACGGTTGCTCTATACTAACCTCAGCACTACTGCCTTGGCCAGAGATCCATGCTGATGTAATGGTGGGATGGAGTATCTTGCGCAATGGGATTTTCCCCAGGCACTCTGCAAGTCAGTTGTCAGGTTTCTTATAAGTATTCTTATTAACAGTGCCAACATGTTTGATGGCACAAGGGCCACTGCAAAGTGCGTTTGGACCACTCTCGGAGTCAGGAAAAATGGTGCACGTCTATGGGCTGGCCTCTCTTACTCCAAGAGTGGTCCAAACATACTTTACGGTGTCGCTTGTGCCGGCCTTGTGTTGGCTTAACTGTGCCAGCTAGGAGACCAGGTTAGGATTGCGCTCTCAGTGGGACAAACGTTGGAATGAACGTTTCCGGTATGTGTTCATTTGCAACTAATGGTCCACTGTCTCTCCTCTCTAAAACAATGTCGTTGCACCCATACACCAGCCAGAGCAATTGATAATGCATGCCAAAGGAAAATGAAAGCGAGGTGGGAGGACTGTTGGTTGAGATTGCAGCTGGGATTGTGCAAGGACTGAAACAGCTTCTCCAGGGGAACTTTAGAAAACTGCTTAAGGCAAATGGGTCACTTGCAGACAATCACACCGTCCAAATGTCAAAGTGCATTGCAGCGCTTCCCCCAGCCGGGCTTATCACAGATAAGCAGCTTCAATAGGCAGGAAGACTGACAAGTACCTCCTCACCCTTTCCCACCATCACTCGCCTGCTGTTCTGGACCAGTGCTGAACGGGGCCAGGATCGAGCCCATGGCAGGGCGACAAAACCGCGCCCCCGGCATGTTGCCCTGCCCCCGTGCGTCGCCTGCCATGCCTCCCTTAGCCCAGAAACGCTCCATTTCCAAGCGCAAGCGAGGCGTGGGCGGGTGGGCCAAAAACCGAGCGGTTTCGCCCTGCCACTGCCTGGCGCCCCATGGCTCGTGCCACCTGTCGCATCTGGGTAGGTACGCGCCTGTTCTGGTTTTACCAGTCTGATCGCACACTCCTCCATCAATCCTCCAACATACACAGGAAGGCTCCAGCCTTCCACCTGGCAAACTGTACCCCTTCTTTGCTGCGAAGTGCTTTCCAGTGCTTTTGTGGCAGCCTGTGCTGACAAAGCTTCGCTGGATCAGGCCAAAGGCCCTTCTAGTCCAGCTTCCTGTATCTTGCAGTGGCCCACCAGGTGCCTCAGGGAGCACACAAGACAACAAGATACTTGTCGTTGCCGCCACCCCCTGCATCTAGCATTCTGCGGTTGCCTACAAAACATGCATTCCAGCAGTGTTTCCTAGCAATAGGATTGGGTCATAAGATAGGTGGAAGCTGGGGCCGAAGCTAGAAGCCGTCCCTTCCAGTCTTGCTCCAGCTCCATCCTCTTGGGAGAATCGGGCCAGCTTTGCAGACTAGCAAGTTGCTGTGACACTCCAAGGCGAGTTGTCACCCCTCCTTGTGGTATCACCAGCATGGTCTGCACCCCCTGCACCCAGCAAGTTACGCCACTGAGTACTAGCTAGCTAATTTAACGCTGATTTTGTTTTGGTGTTTTCTCCTTACCCTATTCAGGACTCTATTAAACATTTACTGGCCAGATGTTTACAAATGGAAGTTGCAAGGTGGGCACAAGGCAGAGAACCGGAGAAACTGGGTGGACATTTTCACAGTGAGCTGCCAATTGATGCTCTTCAGGTAACAAAATAAGCCATCCGATATTTAAAATTCAGGCTTCCTTTATGCATAGTGAACACTGGTGCATTCAGAACATCTCTGGTTCACAAATCTACCTGTGTATATATTGGGAGGATTTTATTGACCCATTTGTAAAGGTTAATATCTCTCAGGGTGCAAAGCTAACCCGGAGTTAGGCTGGCACAGTTAGGCCAACAAAGTTTGGCTGGCACAAGGGCCACCGTAAGGTCAATTTGGACCACTCTCGGAGTCAGGAAGGATGGCACACATCTGTATACTGACCTTTCTGACTGACTTTGGTGGCCTTTGTCCCAGCCAGACTTTGCTGGCCTAACTGTGCCGGCCTAACTCTAGGTTAGGATTGCGCCCTCAGCTTTTACTAGTCCCAAACTGGATTGGGGCTGAAAAGTTCAGCATCCAAAAAAGCTGCAAGGTCATAATAGTAGAACAGTAATAGAATTTTCTAGCTTTGGCATAAATAATGCTGGTGGAATGGAAAATCATGGATCAGGATTTGCAATACAGGTTGATTATCCCTTATCCGAATTGCTTGGGACGGGAAGGTGTCCGGATTTCAGTTTAGTCTGGATTTTGCAATAATTGCATAAATATAATGAGAAGTGCTTCACTCTTACTCTTTCCATTGTTGCCGATTTGGGTGCCTACTGGACTCTCTGACATTTTTTCAACAATTTCTGTATAGGCACAAACCACAAAGCATAGAATTTGCAGCCTGTACATGGGAATGAGCACCAGACCTTCTTTCTATAGAAAGTTTTATAGTTTTTAAAAAGTCTTGGACAAAGAAGGATTTTGGAATAGTCTGGATTCCAGAGGTTGGGATAGGATTATCTATCTGTACTGATTCTTTGATATCTGATGCTTTAGGCTATTGATGGAGGTCGAAAGCGAGCAAAAGAAATTACACCAGATCTGGGCACACGAATGACAACATTACTTATGGATGAACTGTTCACATTTTTGCAAAGGTAGGCTAGCAAGTTCTTGCAGGAATGCATTTTGTACAGTGGCATGCACTATATATATATATATCTGATTCAAATGCCGCATATGTTCTGATAATGGTTTGTCTCCTCTGCTCTCCTCACATGGTGTTTCTAGCTACAAGAAGGAACTGGAAACTTTCATTAGAGATAACAAGCAGCACCAACATTTTGAGGCTACCATCGTTGCCAATATTAACAACTGTTACAGTTTTAGGTAAGAATCGAATTGCACGCTATCATTTTGCAATGTCTGGATTGGGATAGGGCTTTATGTGGGCATATGGTCTCTGCACTGGCTTGGTAAAAAGTTTATCTAGCTCAGTAACCAGATGTGTTTCAGATCAGCACCAGATGTCTAACAGCCCAATTCTATCCAATGCTAGGGCAGGCTGGCATAAGAAACATAAGAAAAGGCTTGCTGGATCAGGCCAAAGGCATCTAGCCCAGCTTCCTGTATCACACAGTGGTGCCAGGTGCCTACCAGGTGCCTCAGGGAGCACACAAGACAACAAGATGCCTGCATCCTGTTGCCACTCCCTTGCACCTGGCATTCTGAGGTAAACACACTGGTGGCTAGGAAGATTACATCAGGGCCTGAGGATTGGCGGATCACAAGAATACTGTAGATTTGTAAGAACCCCATTGAAAAAATGGTGGTTTAGACTAGGCTGCTCATGTAAGCCACCTTGGGCATTTGCTTCGGCATGGGAAAGGCAGGGTATAAATTCTTCTAAATAAATAAATAGTCAAGATTCACCACAGCATTGACAGCCACCAGAACTGTACATGTACTCATAGGAATATAGGTACAGCCCCACTGGATCAGGCCAAGACCCATCTAGTCCAGCTTCCTGTATCTTACAGTGGCCCACCAGATGCCTCAGGGAGCACACAAGACAACTAGATACTTGCATCTCATTGCCACTCCCCTGCACCTGGCATTCTGAGGTAGCCTACTACCAACATAAGGAGGTTGCACAACCTATCATGGCCTTTAGCCCACAATGGACTTTTCCTCCAGAAATCTGTCCAGTCCCCTTTTAAAGGCATCTAGGCCTGCCCTGTGTCCAGCCCAGGGTAGAAGGTGGCTGCTATGCAACTCGAAGTAAGGAGAATTATTTCCCTTTACCCTTGACGCACACCAGTCACTTCAATGGGCTACTCAGATTTGTGCCAGCAAAATTGCATGTGCAAATACGAGCAGCTGGGGTAAGGCTGACCGGAACAGGGGCTTGGATCTGACCTAGGATGCTTCCATCACCCCTCCCTGGGCTGTCTACACACAGACTGCCCTTCCTCCGGCCTTCTCCTGGCCCATTCTGCCTACATTCCACCCTCCCCCTACCCTCCCCAACATCCTGCACCAGCCCCCCTTCACTGGTAGTTCCTTACTGGTGCAGGGAGGCAGGCAGGTGTCCTTGCATTGGCCTCCCCGACACCAAAGGAAGTGCAAACATGCCTTATGGCGAACTTGCAACACTCCCACCGAATGAGCCCTCAGGGTTAAGCTCTTAATTGCCAAAGAACTAAAGAATGTTTGTTAGTTAAACAAAACTTGGAGGATGACATTGAGAGCTAAGCCAGCAACGTTTGTCCAGCACAAGGGCCACCATAAAGCGTGTTTGGACCACTCTCGGAGTCGGGGAGGATGGCTCACGTCTGTGTGCTGTCTCTCTGACTCCGACAGTGGTCCAAACATACTTTACAGTGGCCCTTGTGCTGGCCAGACTTTGCCGGCTTAGCTTATGCCAGCCTAACTCAGTTTAGGATTGCGCCCCTCGTCTAGCCCCTGCCCAGTGCAGACAAGTGCTACAGTTTCTTTGCCTGAAAACCTCCAGTTAGGGTCTACTCCTGAATGATGTGTCGAATGTTGGCTCAGATGGCCCTTCCTGCTAGGGAATTCTTCCTCCTATCTAAACTAACAGCCCAGTCCTATGCTAGCTGACTGCCCGGGAGCACAGTGGTAGCCAGTTGGCTACCAATGCATCCTGTAGTAGCTAGGCAACCATGTGACCCTCCACAGGGAAAGAGGATGGGCAATGGGTCTACTCGCTTCTGTGCTGGCTGCTCAGCCGGTGCAGAAGCAAGGGCCTCCATGTAAGGCCACATGGCCTTACTCAGAGTTCGGGAACTGGCAGTGAGAGTGGCTGTTGGTCCCTCCCCCAAGCCACCCCTCACCTGCCCCAGAACGTGCCCCAAAAGGCCACATCGCCAGCGAGCAGCAAACTCAGCACTCACTGGCGACTGGTGCTCCCTCTGGGGCGCATGTGGCCAGTGTTGCCATGGCGCCACCCCTGTGCCGGTGGTAATGGCTTACTGCTGGCGTTGGAGGTGCTTTACAGCACGATGTGCAACAGTTGCCCGGGCATTACGAGCGTACTGTCTGCAGTGAGAGCCTCAGGATTGGCCTCTATATTCCTTTGTGGTTTCCTTCTATGTAATAGCAATCGAATGGACTTCCAGGTGGGCAGGTGTGAGCAGATACAGAGGCAGATCTAAGGGAGGGCAAAGCTCTAAGTTTTGCAAGAAGCCTGACCTTGCAGTGGAAATCACTCCTCTCCTGCACCGTTTTAGCCAATCCTCACAGGGACAAGCAACATCTTGGCGTTGCTTACTGGCTACAGCAGCAAGGGAGAGGAGGGGTTTACATGACACGGTAAGGCTTCTTGTAACACTTAGAGCATTGCCCGCCCTGTAGATCTGCCTCTGAGCAGATATGTAGTTACTGACACTGCAGCACTAAAAGCTATGGCCAGACCAGCTCTCGGTTGAACCACCATTGCGTAACGCTAAGCTACATCCCTGACTAGTAATACATTAACAGCCCCATCCAACAACAGTGTTGAGGCACATTCCGAACAAACCCTACCCTTGTCGTGTCTCTTCATTTCAGAGCCCACACTGAAGAGAGCACTGCCGGGACATCAGCCCTGGATGACATCAAAAGGAAGGTTTTTGCCACACTGAATGATATTCAGAGCATTGGGTTTAATGTGCTCCTTCACGGCCTCTTCCAGAAGTTGCAGGTAGCGTTGCAAATATGCTACATACAGCAGCGTCATGCAGCCGGAACGCTGGGTGGGAGGAATGCCCCGCGGGGGCGGGGAAGACGGCGAAACGGAGCGGTACACAACAGGCGGGCTGCCACTCACCCGTTCCTCCCGCCCAGGGTTCCGGCTGCATGATGCCGCTGGCTACATACCTACTATATATCAGGGATGGATGACAAAACTGTAGCTCCCAGGAAAACAGTGCCTAGCTAGTTAGAGGAAGGACATGCAACGACCCTGAGTGTCCAGTGCCTAGTCTGTTTTTTTCCTCTTTCCCTCTACCAGCCACATGTTGTGATGGGCTGAACCTACAAGACGGTTGGAAAGACCTTGGGCTGGTTTCCCCCTCCTCCCCGCCCCCAATAATGTAATAGCAAAGCATCTTGAATGTCTTTCAGCTCCATTCTATTTTTTTTTTATAATGTTCACTCAAAAAGGATGAATGCAGTAGTGTAGCCAGTCACAGTCAGGGACATGGTGGCACAGCAGGTTAAACCGCTGCTGCTGGTCTTTCCGACCGGAAGGTTGGGAGTTCAAGACTGCGCGACGGAGTGAGCTCCCGTTGCTTGTCCCAGCTCCTGCCAACCTAGCAGTTCGAAAGCACCTAAATGCAAGTAGATAAATAGGGACCACTTTGGTGGGAAGGGAACGGCGTTCCGTGCACTATGGTGTAGAGTCATGCCAGCCACATGACCACAGAAGCTTGTCCTTGGACAAAATGCGGCTCTACAGGCTTTGAAACGGAGATGAGCACTGCCCTCTACAGTCGGTCACGACTAGACCATTCGGTCCTGGGGAAACCTTTACCTTTTAGCCACAGGGGCAAAACAGGGGCAAAAACCAAGAGGCAAGCGGTTTAGATCTTCTCACCCACCCCTGCCCTTGTATGGCTCCGAAAAGGAGCCTAGCATGGCATGGCATGGGGCCAGGCGTGGCATGGGGGCAGAGCGCAGCGGCGAGCAGGGGTGCAAAAATAGTGTAGGGGGCTGACCACCTTCTCCTCAGTCCCTGGGCTGCCCATTGGCTGGGTCCACAACTGAGCATAGGTAGGGGGGATGGTGTGTTAAGTATTGCAGGTGCCCCAATGCACCATGTAAGCAGCCCCTCCCACTCGCTGTCGGAGCCATTCTGGGCAACTGTGTTGCCATTGCTGCCCAGAATGGCCCCGACGGTGAGTCGGAGGGGCTGCTTACACGGGAGGAAAAGGGCACCTAAAATACATAACGCTCCGTCCCCCTATAGCTACTGGATGAAGGAGGAACACACGTTTCAAAAATTGTCCAGAAGTTGAAGAGTTGCTTATATGTTTTATTTCACTTGCCCCAGCCTCTTTTTAAGAGATTTACTCAGAAGAAGACCTTCACTGACATCATGGACGACATCTTGACGATCATCAGCTCCCACACGGCCATGTTTAAGGCTCTCAAAGACCCTTTTCGCCAGGTAAGCCCAAAGAGGAGGCCTGACTGTCTTCCGAAGAGCTGACTCTGTTGAGCTAAATGAGATATTTGGCAGAAGACCCAGATCTTCCAGTCGTATCGCAGGAGTTTCTTTTTTCTTTGGAAATGTATCACTTCGTTCCATAAAGCCAATGTAAACTCGCAAGAGAGAGACCTTTTTGAACTTCCTACTTTTGTATTCTTAAAATAACCTACTGCGCCAATGCGGTTCCTGGACCTGATCTGGAAACAGCAGGAAACTTGCCCTCATGGGGCAAGTTTATTCAACGCATCGAGTATTTCTCATACTGCGTACATTGTTCAAGATAGTCATATTCATAGTAATCAGGGTATTTATTACTTCTAAGACCCTTTCCCAAAAATATTGCTGTATGATACGAAAAGGTAAAGCTAAGCCCAACTTACACAATTTAGGCAGCTCCCCACTTTTTTTAAATGAGAGATGATTGTACTAGAACAGTTTCCACATACCTGATACTTTTTTGGGGGTGCAATCCTAACTTGGAGCTAGGCCAGCAAAGTTTGGCCAGCATAAGGGCCACCGCAAAGTATGTTTGGACCATTCTCGGAGTCAGAGGGGCCGGCACACAGACGTGCGCCATCCTCCCTGACTCCGAAAGTGTCCCAAACAAACCAGCCAAACCTTGCTGACCTAACTGTGCTGGCCTAACTCCAGGTTAGAATTGCACCCTTAGTTTATCCCAAGTCGCCCTATCTATTACATTAAAATAAGTACAAACTGGAGATCAACACCTCTACTAATTACAAATAATGGGAAGCAAAGCAAGCAAAGTCTGGATTTTAGGCAGCGGCGTCATGCAGCCAGAACTCTGGGCGGGAGGAACGGGTGAGCGGCAGCCCGCCCGTTGCGTACCGCTCCATTTCGCCGTCTTCCCTGCCCCCCACGGCAGGGGGGGAAGATGGCGAAACGGAGCGGTACACAACGGGCGGGCTGCCGCTCACCCATTCCTCCCACCCAGCGTTCCGGCTGCATGACGCTGCTGATTTTAGGGATGCTGTGGTTGGTATAGATCATGGGTCTCCAGAGCCCAGCCCATGGGCCGGATCCAGGGTTTGGAGAACTCCCTCCCCCCCGTGAGCGGCATTTACCATTCTGCCATGGCGCCAGTCAGTTTACCACCCGACCTGGTGCCAGGGATGCTCCAGGCAGTCGCGCCTGCCTGGACAGCCTGCTGCACAGCCTGTTGGGATGCCAAGCAATAGACCCGACTGCCCGGAGCGTTCCTGGCACCAGATCAAGTTGCAAGCTGAACGGCGCTTTGGTAAAACGGTAAGTGCCGCTTGGGATGTGGAGGGATTAGATTACCTCCAAGATCCAACAGCTGATCAACAGGGGTTCTGCCAGCTCCGGCAGATAGCGAAGGAGTGGAGCAGTTTACAGGGCAAGATAATGCGCCTTGCAAAGCTTGTCTCCCCGCTTCTAGGGATGCTACTGCTGGTAATGACGAACAAAGTTCTTCCATCATCACTGTGTTTCTCACTGAGAATCCCCGGCGTTCCTAGGAATAGACCTTGGAAAGCAGAGCTGGCCATCTGTACACAGACCATAGGAAACCACTTCCTCTCAAGAAAATGTAGCTGGATGAATTTGGACAGTCTTTTTTACAACGCTGGTAATGTGTGTGGTTTTTGTACTCACCCTGCCTCTAATCAAGGAGGATTAACTGTTTGCTTCTTCTGCTACAGGCTATCATGGAGAAAATTCACCTCCACTTGGTCCGAGAATACATTGCAAGACTTATGAGGAAGAAGGTCAGCCTGAAGTCCCCAGATCTGCAGAACGATCTGTCCGAGCTCATCCGAGGACATGCCTCCGCTTTGCGCATGTTTTGCACAGCACATGTGAGTCTGGTTACTCATCATGTGCCTGAACTGAGCCTTGACATGAATATGTCAGGCAGGCTGCTCCAGTTATATGTAGCCCCAGTCCTAGGCATGTCTACTTAGAAGTAAGTCCCATTATAGTCAGTGGGGCTTACTCCCAGGTAAATGTGGCTAGGACTGAAATCTTAATTGGAAATATGTCCATGTGAAATAATTAGTTCTGAATAAATATGCAAAGGACTATGTATAGCAAAGATATATACCTATGTATACTATATATACCTATGTATACTATTTCTGGCTTGCTGGGATAGATGTCAGGTACATGTTCCCAGTGGGTTATGTCCATTTGATTTCAACACAAACTTTTTTTTTAACCTGCGAGTAATCAATCGGTGGAGGATTAACTGTTTGCTTCTTCTGCTACAGCCTTTCAACAAGACAGTTGTTGTCTTGTGTGCTCCCTGAGGCATCTGGTGGGCCACTGTGAGATGCAGGAAGCTGGACTAGATGGGCCTTTAGCCTGATCCAGTGGGGCTCTGCTTCTGTTCTTAAGTCCCAGACTGAGTTGCAAGTTATTATAGCTCCCTCCCCACAGACAGGATAGCAAATTCTGTTTTGTTTACCTCAGAAATTTACTTCAGAATGCCACATACAAGGGAGTGGCCACAGGATGTAGGCATCTTGTTGTTCTGTATGCCCCCTGAGGCATCTGGTGGGCCACTGGGAGATGCAGAAAGCTGGAGGTTAGGTAGGCCTTTGGCCTGATCCAGCAGGGTTCTTCTTACGTTCTTTTTTTTTTTCCCACTGAACATTTTCCTTTGTTTTTACAGTAAACACATATTACATGTTTTTACAGCAACATATTTTTGGCAAACTAATGTCATATTTCTGAATCCTTGAGAAACATCTGCCTGGGTGTAAGGGAGCCAAAGGTCTTTTTTTTTTCTTGTACACATATTTACAACTAGAGATACAAACTGGTTCAGCTGGAGCGTCCAATTGCAATGCTGTGTGCTTTTACAGGTCATGGTTTGGCAGTGGGAATTTGCAAATTTGTAAGGAAAATAAAATTTTGAGTGTGGCAGACATGGGACATTTGTGAAAAACTGAAAAGGGATCTTATGAAATATTCCATATTAGAATAAATGTTCCTCTAAAAAGGGGTTTCTCAAGCTTTCTGCCTTCCTATAGTTCTTTCTGCATTCCTTTCCTACGGAGGAACCCTGAGGACATAACTCAGGACTCTGCAACCCTAACCAGGAGTTAGGCCAGCAAAGTTTGGCTGGCACAAGGGACACCATAAAGCACGTTTGGAGCACTCTCGGAGTCAGGGAGGCCAGTACACATGCACCTTCCTCCCCGACTCCAAGAGTGGTCCAAATGCGCTTTACAGTGCCTTTTGGGACAGAGAGCTTGCAGCTCTTTCCCCAAGTGTAAGACAAACCAAGGTTCAGCTGCCTAGCAGAGTTCACATCTCGGGTGTATCAACAGGACAAGGAAGCAACAGGAAAACAGCATGCTTTGAGATGCTCCTTAGAAGGACTCAAAGGATATCGAGGGAGAACATGTTTAAAAAGCAACTACAGTGCTCCATTAGTCGCACAGCAAATCCTAGTGGAGCGCAATCCTAAACTGGAGTTAGTCCAGCACAGTTGGGCAAGCAAAGTTTGCCTGGCACAGGGCTACCATAAAGCATGTTTGGACCACTCTAGGAATTGGGGGGATGGCACACGTCTGTGTGCTGGCCTCTCTGACTCCGAGAGTGGTCCAAACATATTATGCAGTGTCCCTTCTGCTGGCCAAACTTTGCTAGCTTAACTGTGCCGGCCTACCTCCAGTTTAGGATTGTACCTGGAATGAAGCTGCAATATACTGTCAGGCCTTTGGTCCTTTTAGCTTAGTTCTGCCTGTACTGTCTGCAGAGTTTTGAAGAGGACTCTTTCCCACCCATCCCTGGAGATACCAGAGACTGCACTGGGGATGTGTGTGCAAAACATGCTCTACTTCTGAGCTATGGTTCCTCCAGGGATTTCATTGATCTGCCATGAAAACCCTGAGCATTGCAGAGGATTCTCGTCGGGGTGTGAGATGGGCACATAGTTCAGACAGGACACTATTTAAGACCATTGTCCATTTGTACCTTTCCTAGTAACTAAATGCTATTGGAAAATAACATTTACAGCACTAGAACATGGTAAATGTCCATCCTATCTGAGAAGTAAGGGATTGACCAAGGAGATCTGGGTTCAAATTTCATTACCGTACCATAAAGCTTTTTGGATTCCCATTAGCATGTCACTTCTGAGCCTAATGCAGAGGAAATTCTGCTTTGAAGCAGGACTCAGTTCCTTTCATCATAGTCCTTTCCATCTCTGTGATGTTATATTGGAACATCACTTGAGTGTGTAGATGGGAGATGTTCCATACAGATTTTGAAAAACCTGTATGATTGGTTATTTAATATGAAATTTTGTCTTCTTTTGTAGGGGTCCAAGGCTGCATGGCTAGATTCTGCTCTCCCAAGCCTAGCTGAAATAGTCAGACTCCAAGACATAAATGCCATTATGCTGGAAGTTGGTGGACTTGCCAGTAAATACCCTGATATCAAGTAAGCGCATAAGAACGTGTACAGTGACTTGTAATAAGCATAGCACAGGCATGGGGGGGATCAGTTACCACCATTTGGTCAAATGCACCACCATCACCCACCTTGTTTGATGCATGCCACAGCTTGATTGTACTTCAGCTGTGCAACCCAGACAGGAAATCTTGGCAGTAGGTAAACATCACTAGGGCAATCATATACCTCCCATTTGTGCAAGGTCTAGAGCAAGGGAGTCAAAATCAACCTCAGGGTTGTTTTGCCAGCTGGCCTTCTTGCACACTTCCAC
This sequence comes from Lerista edwardsae, assembly GCA_029204185.1. Classification (NCBI taxonomy): domain Eukaryota; kingdom Metazoa; phylum Chordata; class Lepidosauria; order Squamata; family Scincidae; genus Lerista; species Lerista edwardsae. The sequence continues at coordinate 9,802,086 of JAJKFI010000033.1, forward strand.
GCTTCTCACTCATGGCATGGCTGATCAACACAGCAGGGACTCTGTCTGCAACTTGTCACAGCCATGCATTCTGTCTCCCATCCCAAAATAGACCTCAGATTCTCCTGCTTAGCTTCAGGCAGTACCGGCAGCTCATAAGAACATAAGTAGAGCCCTACTGGATCAGGCCAAAGGCCCATCTAGTCCAGCTTCCTGTATCTCACAGCGGCCCACCAGGTGCCCCAGGGAGGCACGAGACACAAGACGCTTGCATCTTGCTGCCATTCCCTTGCACCCGGTACTCTGAAGTAGCCTACTACTAATGTAAGGAGGTTGCACAATCCATCATGGCCTATAGCCCACGATGGACTTTTCTTCCAGAAATCCATCCAAACCCTTCTTAAAGGCATCTGGACCAGATGCCAGCCAGCTCAACCATCAGTCCATACCTCCAACTGGAAGTATCTTCTGAATGAAGATGCTTCTTGTTTTGCATGGTGGGTCCAAGCTTCCTTTGCTGCTGGGGGCTGTCTGGGCATACTGCCCCATCAACCTTTCTTCAGCAATTGGGGACCTTTCATTTCCTGCTAGGCTGTGCTGTCTGCTGTCTCTTCTCCCGACATGCTGCGGTGGTGTTACTGACAGGTGATGCTTTCTATTCTACAGCAAGAAGCATCTGCGTGCCATCTTGTACATCAAGGACAACTTGTCCAGCAGTGAGTTAAGCAGCATCCTGAGTGTTCTGGACATCAACGTCAACGCCACACTCCCTCCCGTATCCCTGTTCTCCACCATCAGAGCTTCATAGACTTCTGCGACAGGCTCATCCAATGCTGTGTGCATAAACTGCCAGTCATGGGGAAACCTGAATTCAGCAACTGCTGATGGCTAAATAGCATCACTGGGTTGCAAAATATCATCTTTTCAACTGGTACTGATTGTGGAGAAGTGACTCATTCTTCATTCCACTAGAAGTAAGCAGAAGTTGAACAGAGACCCTGCACTGGCTCTCCAGGACTTTCTCAGCCTTATCTGGAAACTGTAGGGTTTGAACCTGGGTCTTTCTGCCTGGAAAGTATCCACAGTGCCTATGAGTGATGACCCTAACCCCAAAATAGCTTGGGTACCACCACCTCCATCCCTGTGGAGCTCATGGTCTTGAACAGCAAAGTTCTTCTGCCAGATACCAACCTCCTGCAAGGCCTGAAATATTTCCTTGGCTGCCTCAGGTTTCCCATCTATAAAATGGGGGTAAATTTTCTCCAAGCTACTTCATACGGATGGTACGGGCGTGATGCAAAAAGACTCCTTCATTTTGTATTGTTACAGCACTTACAGGGGAAAAGTGTTCCATTTTTCCATGCCTAAGAGATACTCATTTCCCTAAGAAAATAAGTAAGAGCTCTTTATTAAACTGAAGGAGGCAATCTAAAAAACAGTTGGATTTGAATAGCACTTCGGCATCTGGCGATTAGAAAGTCGGAACCAGTCAAAAAACATACAGTACTTTGAATGCAAAGTGTTTGGTTTTGTCTGCTCTTCTGGACTCTAAACAAATGACTTTGAAAATCAAATGGAAATGTGGGGCTGTTTTTGCTCAGCAGTATATATAGTGTATTTGACATACAGTGTGATATCGTGAGACTTAGGGGGATGCATCTAGACCAGGGTTCAAATCCCCATTCAGCCATGATTGGAGGTTTCCCCACAACCGAATGGTCTAGTCGTGACCGACTGTAGGGCGCGATGCTCATCTCCGTTTCTAAGCCTGTAGTGCCGGCGTTTTGTCCAAGGACAAGCTTCCGTGGTCATGTGGCCAGCATGACTATACACCAAGATGCATGGAACGCCGTTACCTTCCCACCAAAGTGGTACCTATTTATCTACTCACATTTTTAGGTGCTTTTGAATTGCTAGGTTGGCAGGAGCTAGGACAAGCAACAGGAGCTCACTCCGTCGCACAGTCTTGAACTCCCAACCTTCCAGTCGGAAAGCCCAGCAGCAGCAGTTTAACCCGCTGCGCTAACCACTGCCTAACCAATCTCACAGGGTTGTTGTGTGAAACAAAGGGGACAACCCCATATATGCTGCCTTGAGAAGACAACAAATGTTAATAGCGTTGTTAATGCCTGTGTAAAATTGGTTGTAAATGTGAGCCTGCCTCTGTATATACTATTCCTTAATATTATCTTTCAACGGATGTTTATGTAAGAATGTTTATGTTGTGTTAAGACAAATGGGTCTAAAATATACGTGTGTTTTCATATGATGTGCTTTAAGATGTCACTGATTTACCATCACTGGGCACCCTGTGTCTCCGCCCCCCCCCCCAAAAAAAAGCCAGAGGAGGTCTGCACCAGTCGAAGGACATACTTGAAATGCAAAGTGTTGGGTTTTGTTTGTCCACTGTCTTGAATGCAAAATGGAAATACATACACAGCATTGGCAAATTCAGCCTTTGGGGATGTGCCAGATCTTAGTGCAACAGGATAAAATGGGATCCACATGGTGGGCAGCACAATTCAAACCTTCCAGCCGTGGGTTGACACAAGGTGTTGCTTCGGCCCCGCACTGTGACATGTGTAAAGCACATGTGCGCCCGCTCTGCTGCTGCAGTGTGAATGGAAGCAGCTGGCATCAATGGCGCAGTGCCAGCACAAACTCACCAGCTGAGTTTGGCAGGCACAGGGCCATTTCTGGGTGGGGGGAGGGAGGGTGGAACAGGGAGGATGGGCAGGCCGGGAGAGCTGGTCTGATTCAGGCTGCGTGATCTGCTCGGATCTGTGCCTGCTACATAGCAGGCACAGATTTGAGTAGTCCATCTATTGGAAAATTTCTTATTGGTGATGGGGAAAAGCAGAGTAGAACAAGCAGTGGATTTTCCCCCTTAGGGCATCACCTCACGGGAACCTCCCTCACCCAAGCTGACTGCTATTAACAAAAAGACACACGAGGCAGAGGCTTGGTAAAGCTGCAAAAAGGAAGGTTTACTCACAGTTCCATCCAGTGCATATCTACAGCGTCTGATTAGGATCAGAGGTACATCTAACACTTGGAAGGCAATGCCCTAGAGCTGCATCACTGTGCATGGAGGTGTGCTTAAGATGGCGGGGGCATTAGAGCCCTTGGTATGCACATCTTATCAGGTCAGTGGTCAGAAGACAAAGAGGGGCGTGCTCAGAGGCAGGGGCGTATCTAGACAAAATTGCGCCCATGGCACGCAATGAAATTGCGCCCCCCCCCGCACACAACATCATGACATCACAATGTTGTGATGTCATGACGTTGCAGGGTGTGGCTTCTGCTGCCATGTGTCTGCAGAGCCAACACACACACACAAACAGACATAAACACACACACACACAAAACCAGACCCAGCCAGGGAAATGCAGCCAACGGCGCCCCCACCTTATGGAGCCCCAGGGCTCGTGCCCCCTGCTGCCATACCCTAGTTATGCCTCTGCTCAGAGGAGAAGGGAAGGAAATGAATTCAAGGCCAAACCCCCACAGGAATCACAGAGAGGACAGGTAAGAAGGGTCTAGGTCACATGACATCACATTTTCCCCTTTGGGACATTAGACTGCCCCCTCTAGACAGCAGGCGGAGTTGCGCCAACTCCAATACCATCGGGGCAGCTGGCTCTGCCCCGAGATAGTTCCCAACTGGCACTGGCCTGCCCACTCCAGTGCAAGTTAGGATGGCGCCCTTAGTCTTAAGGTTGGCAGAGTGAGGCAGCCACCTCAAAAAGCAAGTTTGGATGCCACTCACGGCACAATCCAAACCTGCACAGCCAGGCCACATATCCAGCGCAGGTTAGGAGGCGGCTTGAGATCTCCTTCGGGGGGGATGCTTTACCCTGAGTAACGCCCCAGCCAGCCCAATGGAGCTTCTCGGATCTGTGCCAGCTAGTTAGCTGGTGCAAATCTGGGAAGCCCACATAGGACTGCCCGGGCAGGGGACGGGGGTAGGATGCAGATCAGCGGTGTCATCCAGCAACGAGCTGCCGGAACGCTAGGCAGGACTTACCGCCTGATTGGCTGCCCGTCCGTGACGTGTCGCCGCCTGCCGCACGGGCACCCCGGCTTCGGAGGGAGTGCCCGCTTGCCTGGGGGGCGCGCCGGGTGCCTGGTCAAGCAGTGGAGGGGCACGCCAACCGGAGGGAGTCCGCGCGGCGGGCGGGCGGGCAGGCGGCGACACATCACGGACAGCCTGTCAATCAAGCGGTAAGTCCCGCCTAGCGTTCCAGCAGCTCGTTGCTGGATGACACTACTGATGCAGATGCACTGTCACCACCAATCCGCCTACTGTTCTGCCCTCCCCCACCCAAAAATGCCCATCCTTGCCCCATTTCACCTTCCCACAATCCTCTCCCACACACCCCACACCACCTGGCGCAAACCTACCTGCACCAGCCTGTGCAGGGAGCAGAACCAGCATGGGCAGTTCTGCGCACATCTTTGTGCCAGTACTTCCGGCTCTCAAGTACTTGCAAACGTGCTTAATGGCACATTTGTTACACTCTGGGCCAGTGCGCAGACCGATGCCAACATTAGGATAAGGTTGTGTCTAATATTTATCATTGTTTTTGACCTCCAGGGGCTGCCATTTTTTTATTATTATTATTATTATTATTATTATTATTATTATTATTATTATTTATTGTCATTGCATTACACAACGAAATTCACTGACACCCGGAGACCAAAACCAACGCACACACTAAGCACCCAAACAATCCCCCCACATCCCCCCCACCCCCCACCCTCCCTTAAAATTCCTCCCCTAGGCAATTCCTCCACCACAGGCATTAAACTATCTGCTGATCTTGTTTTACGCAGCTGTTTTCAGGGTCATTGACAGACCAGGGAAACGCCATCATTAATATAAGCAATTGTGCTCCCTTTTTCTCCCCCTCTGCCGTACTTCATCCTCTCCCTGCTGCACATCCCCGCCCCCCAGGGGCACATAAATCCCATATTACTTGCTTTTTAAATCCTTGTTGTGTATTTAATCTGAAAAACCACTCCATTTCCTTTTTTGGCGTATTCTAAAAATTCTTGGTTATCAAGCTGAGCTGTATTAAGTCTCCAAGACAATCTTCTCATTTTTTTTATTTATAGTCAACAACACAGGGTTATGGTCTGCAAAGGTACTGGGTAATATCTCTATCTCAAACTGTCTATCGGCCCACATAGCTGAAATCCAACACATGTCCAGTCAAGACCAGGAATCATGTCTTGTCGAATAAGAAGTATATTCCTTTTTCTGTGGATTCTGGGTTCTCCATGAATCAATCAGATTAAATTCTTCAGCCATCTCTAAAAACAACCATGGAAGGGTCCCTCCTTTTTCATTTCTTCTAGTTGGTCTTCTGTCTACTGTCTTATCATAAGGTAAAGGTTTCCCCACGACCGAATGGTCTAGTCGTGACCAACTGTAGGGGGCGGTGCTCATCTCTGTTTCTAAGCCTGTAGAGCCAGTGTTTTGTCCGAGGACAAGCTTCCGTGGTCACGTGGCCAGCATGACTCTACGCCGTTCCCTTCCCACCGAAGTGGTCCCTATTTATCTACTTGCTGTTAGGTGCTTTTGAACTGCTAGGTTGGCAGGAGCTGGGACAAGCAACCGGAGCTCACTCCGTTACATGGTCTCCAACTCCCAACCTTCCAATCGGAAAGCCCAGCAGCAGCAGTTTCTCCATAATCTACCAGCATTTGATGTAAGTTAGAATAAAATTTTTCCTGTTGATAATTAGGGTGTAAATATTTACAATCGGGGCCTTCCTCTCTTCTATTTGGATTTCCACCGCTAGAATTCTTCCATCTTCTGAATTCCATTTAAATTCCGGATGTAACTCTGATTATTATATATGTAGCCAGCCCCCGGGGCACATAAATTGACTGAATGCTTAACCAGATGCTCAAAGCCATGCAAAAGACATTGTGCTCTTGCAAGTATCCTCCAGAAACAGGATCTTTACTTGTTTTTACAGTCCAGAACAGGGTTTGCTGTGCGCATGGCCATTGATTTCAATGCGCTTAACGGTATGTCATGTGTGACCAACCTACAAAGCTTCCATCATTTTTTTCCAGAGGATGTAAGAGAAGGATGTCATTTGGGTGTGTGGTGCATGTAATCTATCAAGGCACTACCTTGTTAATTGCAGGTTATTATTTTGCTTTTCATATTTTTATACAGTCCTTCCTCCAGGAAGCCGAGGGTGGTGTACTTAGTTCCTTCCCTCATCTTGTCCTTAAAACAACACTGTAAGGTAGCTTAGCCTGAGAGATGGTGACTTCCCTAAGGTCAGTCCTGAAGCTTCATTTTAGATCTCTGGAAATGTGCTTTTTGGGCAAAAGGGTGACCAAACGGGAGCATAAATTAAGCACGTGCTAGCAATATCCCAGTGTTCTCAAATACTGTACAACATAGATTTTCCATAACATCTTTTTTTTTTTTTTTTAAATGTAAACTGAAGAGAGAACTAGAGCGGTACTTAATTGATCATGCTGTATAATATAAATGCAGATATGCCCCAGTATCCATGGGAGATACCTGAAACTGTGGATAAGAGGGAACCTATGTTATGTAAGTTGTAAGGGACGTGGTGGCGCAGCGGGTTAAGACCGGAAGGTTGGAAGTTCAAGACTGCACGACGGAGAGAGCTCCCGTTGCTTGTCCCAGCTCCTGCCAACCTAGCAGTTCGAAAGCACCTAAAATACAAGTAGATAAATAGGGACCACTTCGGTGGGAAGGTAACGGCGTTCCGTGCGCCACGGCGTAGAGTCATGCCGGCCACATGATCACGGAAGCTTGTCCTCAGACAAAATGCCGGCTCTACAGGCTTTGAAACAGAGATGAGCACCACCCCCTACAGTTGGTCACGACTACACCATTCGGTCGTGGGGAAACCTTTACCTTTATGTTAAGTATAGGGTTCTTCCTTGCCCTCCCCACCAATCAAGGGGGAGTTTTATGGTGCAATTCTAACTTGGAGTTAGGCCAGCACAGCCAGTCCAGCAAAGTTTGGCCGGCACAAGGGACACCGTAAAGTATGTTTGGACCACCCTCGGAGTCAGGGATGTGTGCCATGCCCCCTGACTCTGAGAGTGGTCCAAACGCACTTTACAGTGGCCCTCCTAGCAAAGGATTGTGCTCTTAGCAAAGAATAAAGGAAGGGGGACTCCAATCTGCGGCTACTTGAAACCACAGATACAGGAGCCGTGGATACAGGGGCCCACCTGTACAACTTCCGCGAACTGCACACCGTCACCCCTGTACATGCCAGGCTGGCTGCTCAGTTGTGAGCATATGAAGGCGCCTCCTACAAAGCATCCTGCGCATCGTTCTGTAGCCTGGCTGGGAGCAGTTCTCCATCATGCAGACGTCTTTTGCGGCCCTTTCTGAAAAGGCCTGCAACTTAAGCTGGAAACGTCTGCAGGCAAACCGTCTGCGCTGCCACTCATCCACTATCAGCCATATAACGTAACAGTTGGGGAACACTGTGAGCCATGGTGTCATTCAAATGATTTAGGAACAGGAACTCACTTTTGATTGGCAATTGTCGGGAACCCGGAACCAGCCACGGAGCCCGTTAGGATCCGGAACGCCTGTTCTGGTCCGTTCCCCCTGAATGACATCACTGCCTTCGCCCCCTAGGAATCCGGAGTCGCTCCCTTTAACCCTCTGAGTGCCGGCCAACCAAGAAGAAAAGCTCTTTGCAGAGGAATTGGGAGGGGGGAGGGGGGAGAGTGAAATGGGCGGAGTCAGCCCTAATTTTAACTAGTGGAACTGAGTTCCCCCGTGTTCCCCCTGCATGACATCACTGAGGGTGCAATCCAAGGGCGCCCTGGAACCAACACAAGCTGCTCACGACAGCCCTGCAGTGTCGTGAAAGTGCCCTCAAGCACTTTTGCACCAGCGTGAGGCGCGCAGAGCATGCCCCGTCGGCCCTGCAGCGCTGGAGCACTCCCCAGTTAAGCTACCCCTGCGCCAGCTGAGTTCAGCTGGTGCAGGGGCTAATCTAGGTGGGTGGAAGTTGGGAGAAAGGGGACAATGGGGCGGGGGGGGCATTCAAGGTCCGGGGAGGTGAGGCCACATCCAAATGCCCATCCCCAGGCCCCATGGCCCCAATCTGGACCGTGCGGTGTGATCGGACCTGCAACCGCTATATAGCAGGTACAGATCCAAGAAGCCCTTAGGGGTGGCTGGTGCCTACCCCGGGGCAAGGGGATGAACTTGCCCTTGCCCCGTGGAGGCTCCAGCCTGCTCCCAACCTGCTCTGGATATAGCGCAGGCCTGCTGGCCCGGCTGTTCCAGCGCAACCTGGGATTGTGCCCTGCGCCTTCTGAGATCACACATTCCTTTTAGGATCCAACACATGCATTTCAGCCACATAAGAACATAAGAAGAGCCCCGCTGGATCAGGCCAAAGGCCCATCTAGTCCAGCTTAGGTTGTTTCCAGTTGACCTTCCACGATCCCCATAGGATCTGGCCTGGCAACCTGCTGCTATCTTGCTGAACTATTCTAGATTCTTCTCATATTTGGGGTTTGGCCAGAGTCTCCAGGATGGCGCTGAGGCATCTCAGGACTCTCCAGGACCAATATTTTCCCATCCAATGTTTTGTGAGCATGAGGCACTCTCCCTTCCTCAGCAGCAGCCTTCACAGACATTCCAAGACTCAAGAGCACGTTTGAAAAACCAGCCACTCTGCAGAAAATTAACTCTCCCTTAAGGCCACATTCGACTGGCAGACGTGAGTGAGCTCTGGCCTCGTTGCACAAATATTATCTGATCCTGCAGTCTGCCTTCTTTCTAAAGCTGTGCTCTCTGCTGGGTATTCCAGTGTGGTCCTTTCACAGGAGCAACAATGAACCATTCTAAGAGGCGAAATAGAAGAATTGTGAGAAAGCCAACAAGAGCAGAGCCTGTTGCTCGAGGGGAGAAACTTTCCAAGGCTTGGTGGAGAGAAAGAGGCACAGCTCAAGCGCAACAGAGATTGTACAACGAATGGGCAATCACCCGCCTTGGCAAAACCGGCATGACCTGACACAGACTGTGGCGACCTTCCAAACATGCAAAAACCTGAAAACCTCAAAGCCAATTTCGTTCTCAGTTTCAGTCTAGCTTTACAAGGTCTCATATGATGCTGCCTTCTCCTGGACCAGTAGTCCACTGAGGTCAGCATTTCCTGACAATGATCAGCAGCTGTTCTCCAGGGTTTCACAGAGGGGCCTTTTCCAAACCAATTTCCAAGCCTCTGCTCTTAATGGTCAAAGATAGGAGCCCTACAGCACAATCTTATGCCTGTTTAGCATGCACCCAGAACCTCCCCATGGGGGCGGCGAAGATGGCGAAACAGAGTGTTACGCAACGGGCGGGCTGCACTTATCCGGTCCTCCCGCCCAGCATACCCGTTAGATGACACTACTGTGCCTTGCCCTTTCTCCGGTGCTCGAAAGTTGGTTAGGATTGCGCCCTCGGTCAGGCCGTTGCTTCAGTGGCTACTGGCTGCCGGTTCGTTTCCGGGCCCAATTGCAAGTGCTAGTTTTAACTTTCAAAGCCCTTTACTGCTTGGGTCCAGGGTATTTGAGGGACCGCCTTCTTCCACACAATCCCACCTGTACACTCAGGTCGTCTGAGAGGGCCCAGGCAAGGTGAGGGAGATAGTGGCCAGAAACAGGGCCTTCTCAGTGGTGGCCCCATGATTGTGGAATACCCTCCCCTTTGAATTAAGAACAGCTCCCTCTTTGGCAATCTTTTGGCAGGGTCTTAAGACTTTTTTATTTAAAGAAGCTTTTAGCTGCTGATGGCATTTTTAACTGCAAATATGGGGTCCATGGGGGGGGGCTGTTATTTTTAAATTTTAAATTTTAATTTACTATTATTGCTTTAATTGTTTGACTGTAATATTTACCGGATTTTGATGTTTATAATTTTAATATTGTAAGCTGCCTTATTCATATAAACAAACAAACAAACAAACAAACTGATCGGCATTTAGAACACAATACACCTGATATAACAGTGGTTGAAAAGAAAAAAGTATGGCTTATAGACAGTGATGATGCTGTTGATGCTGTTATGATCTCTACCTGTACAGAAAGAGCAAGGAAAGTCTTGCTTTACAAAGGCTTCAAAGGGTTAGGGGAAAACTTCAAGGGGAAAACTTCAAGGGGAAAACTTCAAGGGGAAAAAAAGGCTTTTTCCAGGGATAAACAGGGCAGATCCACAAGCTATACAACCAAAGGTACACTCTCCTCTGATGTGGTTAATAGCACACAAAGTATAGCTTTCATGCTATTGCCCTTTGCTGAAATCAGATGTTCGGTCACAGCATCTATTCATACATGTTTTTCTGGGGATTCGGTGCAGTGAAGGACAAAAAGATGAGACAAAAAGGGGCAAAGTTAACCACATGGTACAAGTATTACAAAAGTCAGTCTGAGGCTACGTTTGCATGATTCCAGAACGCCTTTCTGTTGTAATCCTTGTGGGGTGTGAAATGATAGAGGGATAGAGTCCATAGAGGGATGTTCTTTTCCCTCTCTCAAAACACCAGAACCAGGGGGCATCCGCTAAAACTGAGGGTTGGGAGAGTTAAAACAGATAAAAGGAAGTACTTTTTTACCCAGCGGGTAGTTAATCTGTGGAACTCTTGGCCACAGGAGGTGGTGATGGCATCTGGTCTTGATGCCTTTAAGAGGGGTTTGGATGGATTTCTGGAAGAAAAGTCCATCGTGGGCTATAGGCCATGATGGATTGTGCAACCTCCTTACATTAGTAGTAGGCTACTTCAGAGTACCGGGTGCAAGGAAGTGGCAACAGGATGCAGGCATCTTGTTGTCTCGTGTGCTCCCTGAGGCACCTGGTGGGCCGCTGTGAGATACAGGAAGCTGGACTAGATGGGCCTTTGGCCTGATCCAGCAAGGCCTTTTCTTATGTTCTTATGTGCTTGTGCTGTTGGGCCAATGCTGGCAGCAGTGGCCCAAGGGTGCCAGGCTGAGGCGACAAAGCGCTGCTCGTGCGCCAGCCAAACTCGGCTGGTGCAAGAGTGGTTCTGGGCAGGGGGAGGAAAGGAGGGAGGAAATGGGCTGGCCGGTAGGCATGCCAGTCTGGGGAGGGGGTAGGGCTGGGATATGACCAGTCGGCTGCAATCAAGCCTCTGTCCCCAGGTCACGCAATCCCAATTCGGGCCGTGTGTCCTCCTTGGCTGTGCACCTGCCATGCAGCAGGAGCAGATCCGAGGAACCCATGGGGAGGTTGGAGCCTCCCCTGGGGCAAGGGTGCGAACGTGCCCTTGCCCCGGGGAGGCTCCCCAGCACACCAAAGCTGCTCGGGATTTAGTGCAGGCCTGCTGGCCTTGCTATTCCAGGGCAGCTTGGGACTGAGCTCTGAGAGCAAGCACAAATCCCTTGTGCTGATCCAGGAGTGTTGCAAACACGCCATAAGGCACCTTCGCAGGTGTCTCGGGGAGGCTTGGCACAGTGGTGCACCCTGGACTCCCTGGACCGTGTCCCAGACTTGCATTGGTAAGCAAGTCAGCTCGGGGCTTGGGGAGGGTGGGGAAGCAAAATGAAGGTGGGGCAGGGTGGGCCAATGGGCGGTCCTGCCCGGGGAAAGGGGTGAGGCTGGCCTGAGTGACCTAGGCCAGATCCAAAGCACCAGCACCAGCACCAGCAGTGGTGTCATCCAAATGATTTAGGAACAGGTACTCACTTTTTATTGGCACTTGTCGGGGTCCGCCCACCGGAAGTGTCATCATAAGCTGGAAGTGATGTCGTGGCAGGAAGTGAGGACATAGCCAGAAGTGATGTCATGGCAGGGAGTGAGGTCATGGCCGGAAGTGATGTCATGATTGTTGCCATGGATGTGATCATGTTTGTAATAACTTCAGCTTGTGGTTAGTGTTGATTTAACTTCTATGGCTTTGCTTTCTAGAGATGTGTATATGCATATTTTGCTTCAACTGTTCCCTGGTTAAATAGACTATTCAAGTGGCCAGCATCGAGTGGGCGGGGCCACCTCAACTTCTAGGAACCGGTACTCACGTAGTGGTGCGTAGTGGGTGCATGACATCACTGAGCCCCAGCACCAGCCTGCTCAGCCTTACCCGAGCTGCTCGGATTTGCGCTATTTAGCTGACACAGATCCGAGTAGCCCTACTGAGGTAGCTGCCCCACAACACAGGGTAGGGGGGAAATAACTCCCCTTACTCTGAGTTGAACAGCAGCCGCCTCCAACCCTATGCTGGATACATAGTGCTGTTCCAGCGCAGGTTCACATCGGGCTATGAAGGAGTGGTTTTCAAATGTTCTGCCTTCTCAGGGAATCCTGGAGGAACCTTTGTTCACTGCAAAGGATTCTGGGTAGAGCTCTAGAGCTCATGTCCACATTGTGCAGGACCTTGATCAAGCCTAATGGACCTCAGCTTTGCATGAACTGAAAGGAGCCCACACCCAGTGGTGTCATTCAAATGATTTAGGAACAGGAACTCACTTTTGATTGGCACTTGTCGGGGTCCGCCCACCAGAAGTGACGTCACAAGCCGGCTGCCTGCTGCCTGCTGCCTGCCTGCCTCACTCAAACAAAGTGCAGGCAACGGCTGCCGCATGCAGTGCGCATGCGCGGCCGAGGGGAGCCAAATTCAAATGTTGAAAACAACAACAACAACCCGGAAGCAGCCACGGAGCCCGTTAGGATCCGGAACGTCCATTCTGGTCCATTCCCCCTGAATGACATCACTGCCCACACCCTATCATCAGAGATTAGTGGGGAAGCTGTTTTCCAAGGACGCTTTTCTGCAGACTGGTTCCCAGGAGGCTTGGGGTGCCCAGCTGATGAACGATGGCAAAATCCGAATCTTGCACAGGACCATAGCAATTCTGGACTGCTCCTAACCAGAGGTAATGCAACCTGGTTTCATGTCAACATGACGTGCTTGCAATCAGTGGAAGGCGTATCCCATCTGATTGTCCAGGGTCTCCCCATGCCCCGGCCTTACCTGGATCTGAGGGCCCCCCCGAATAAGGAGTGGCAGCAGCCTCCATCCAGTGGTGTTATCCTACCGGAACGCTGGGCGGGACATCCGGGTGATCGACAGCCCGCCTGTCGCATACTGCAGCATTACGCCATTTGCGTAATCAATTACGCAGTTTGCATACGTTACGCAAACGGCGTAACGGTGCAGTACGCAACGGGCAGGCTGCCGATCACCTGGATGTCCCGCCCAGCGTTCCGGTAGGATAACACCACTGCCTCCATCCCCCCACCAGGGCCAAAGCAAGGCCCTCAGGGAAAGCAGGAGGAGGATCAGCACGGTGAGCCCAGCCAAAACCCGGGGCCGCGAGTAGGGCTGGGCGTGATCCTGCAAACTCCCAGGCCCTTCTGGGCAGCTGGGCCTGTCTCAGAAGGAGAGGAAGGGGTGGAGTCTTGGGGGTGGGACCTGGCCATAAAAGCAGCCAGCAGCCAGTGATGAGGGCAGTCATGCATGGGAAGGCAGAGCAGGAGGTTGTGGAGCAACAGCCTCCTGGACCTCCCAGTGTAAAGGACCAAGCATGAAGCAGCCCCCTTTCCCTGCAGCTGAGCTGAGGCTGACCTTACCTGCTGGAACCGGCTGGACCCCCTGGGGCTCTCCACTTCCTCTTGCCAATGGTTGACAGGTACTGATGCACCCTGGGGGTACATGAACCCCTCTGGACCCCTCGAGCCCGCCACCCCAGGACCGGGCCGGCCCCAGGGATGTGACACTGATATTAGCTAAACCCTGGGGCAAATCTGAAGTTCAGATTTGTGGGGCAAATCTGGCAAGAAGCATGAAGGACCCCGGGGTGCGAAGCCAATGGCAACAAACCAGCTGTGGGAGTTGCCCTACAAAAACAGACCAATGTTAACAGATACCATGGCAAAGGAAAAGCCGCCTTCAAAGTGCTTTGTGTATTTATATCTGAACCCAAAACCTTTTTTTTTTTTTTTTTTTTTTTTTTTGGAGGTTGGAGCAATTCAGAACCTGATTCAGGGTCATTTTTATCCGTTTAAATTAAAACAGCATCGGATTAAATTAACATTGTGAAATTCGTGCATCCTGTAACCCACCCACTGCCATTTTTTTCTTCTTCAGTCAGTGATATCTGGCGTGGCCTCCAGGATATCTGTGGATATCGATCTCCAGGTATTGTGGATATCTGTCTCCAGGTACGTCTTTGTGGCACTGTGGCCCTGGCCCCTGCGGATTTCGGCACCTGTTCGGTATCCGCAGGAATCGTGGAACCAATCAAGATTAGCAGTGTAGGAACGACCTGGAGGACCTGTCCCGGTTGCAAGGTGCAGCTAACCCAGAGTGCAACAGGCCAGGTGGGGAAGCACCATCACCGGGCTCCCTGCAAGAGAGCCAGCACAGCATTAACCCCATCCTCCATCTGCGGCAGCTCAGCTATCCGGAGCTCAGCACTCCAGGTTCCCGAGTGAGCCTCCCGGTCCTGGACCTGTACCATTGTATAGACTGACAGATGATACTAAAGTAAGGCACTCACGAGGAAGTGAAAAGTGCCTTCCTTGCAAGTAATCACAGGAATCTAGCAATAGGGTGGAATGTCTTGCCAGAGGAAGTGCACTAAGCTCCCCTCACACCCTCCTCTGGCGCTCCCTATGTGTGGGAAACAGGAAGTGGGGTGAAGTGGAGCTTTGGCTTGCTCCGTCCGAGCCCCTTTCATCTTCTTATGCTCTTGCTGACTGCGGAGCATCTTTGCCAAAGCCCACAACTGTGCATAAGCCAATTGTGACAGAGGGAGGCGCAACTTGAGACGCAGGCTGCAAGAACGGGGAACTTGTTTTCTCAAGGGCCTTGGACAAGAGCAAGAGGTTCTGTCCGGCCAAGTCACACAAGGCCTGACTTGCCCTCTGCAATCGCTCCCAGCTGCCCCACGCAACAGTTCAGTGGATAATGGAAATACGATTTTCATTATGATTTCTGCAGGACGAGCAGCCAGGAGCTGGATGCAACTGCAGGCACGCAGAGGGTGAGGAATGGGGCTGAGCCGACCTCTCTCTCTCTCTCTCTCTCTCTCTCTCAGGGAAGACATTTGCACAAGTAACAAACCTCAATCCATAAATGGGCCTGATTCAGCGGTGTTATTCTGCCGGAACACTGGGCGGGACATCCGGGTGATCGACAGCCCGCCCATCACGTTCTGCAGCATTACGCCGTTTGCGTAACCAATTACGCCGCTTGCGTACGTTACGCAAACGGCGTAACGCTGCGGAACGCGACGGGCGAGCTGTCAATCACCCGGATGTCCCGCCCAGCGTTCCGGCAGCATAACACCGCTGGCCTGATTGCTATACTGAAGCCTGTGGGAGAAAGTACAGGCAACAGCTCCAATCAGCATCAGTCCTACACAGCTTGCCACAGAACTGGTGGCTCTGAATGGTGCTGCTTACAGAGTCCCAGAGCGCAATCCTAACCTGGAGTTAGGCCGGCACAGTTAGGCCAGCAAAAGGGACACCATAAAGTGTGTTTGGACCACTCTCAGGGCGCAATCCTAAGCAGCACCGGACTGGCGAGGCCGACGTGCCAGTGCCGTATTCGACGCTGCTTAGAAGAGGCTGGAGGCTCCCCCATGGCAAGGGAGCATGTGCTCCCTTACTGTAGGAATATATATATATTTTTTAGGAATATATATTTTTTATTTAGCAATTCTTCTTACTATTTATGAATTTACAGTCCCGTACGCGAAAGTCCGTTACATGTCGGTTTTATTTACATGTACTTACTTACTTACTGTACTGGGGGGGGGGGCTCCAGCCTCCCTTATGTGCTCCTCAGATCTGCGCCAGCTAAAGAGTGGGCGCAGATCTGAGAAGACTGCGCGGCCCCTATTGGGCCGTGTTTGAAACACCCCAGATTCTGAAGAAGTCACGTGGTTTCTTGGAAGGAGCTGGCTTTTCTAAGCTTTGATGCAAACTATAATTTACTCCAAAACGTTTACAAGACTAGTTCTGAGTCACATACTTGCAGGCGATGAGCTTTTCCCCAGAGCACATAAGAACAGCCCACTGGATCAGGCCAAAGCCCCATCTAGTCCAGCTTCCCGTATCTTCCTGTATCCAGATGCCTCAGGGAGCACACGAGACAAAAAGATGCCTGCATCCTGTTGCCACTCCCTTGCACCTGGCATCCTGAAGTTGTTGTTGTTGTTGTTGTTCAGTCGCTAAGTCGTGTCCGACTCTTCGCGACCCCATGGACCACAGCACGCCAGGCCTCCCTGTCCTCCACTAGCTTCCTGAGTTCGCCCAATTTCATATTCATTGCTTCGGTGACACTATCTAACCATCTCATCCTCTGTCGCCCCCTTCTCCTTTTGCCTTCAATCTTTCCCAGCATGAGGGTCTTTTCTAAAGAGTCCTCTCTTCTCATCAGGTGGCCAAAGTATTGGAGCTTCAGCTTCAGCATTTGTCCTTCCAGGGAGCAATCAGGCTTGACTTCCTGGAGAATTGACCGATTGGATCTCTTTGCAGTCCAGGGGACTCTCAAGAGTCTTCTCCAACACCATAATTCAAAAGCATCGATTCTTCGACGCTCTGCCTTTCTTATGGTCCAGCTCTCACAGCCATACATGGCTACTGGGAAAACCATCGCTTTGACTATGCGAACCTTTGTTGGCAGGGTGATGTCTCGGCTTTTGATTAAGCTATCTAGGTTCACCATAACTTTCTTCCCAAGAAGTAAACGTCTTTTAATTTCATGGCTGCAGTCACCATCTGCGGTGATCTTGGAGCCCAGGAAAATAAAGTCTGTCACTGCTTCCATTTCTTCCCCTTCTGTTTGCCAGGAAGTGATGGGAGTGGATCCTGAAGTAGCCTACTACTAATGTAAGGAGGTTGCACAACCCATAATGGCCTATAGCCTGCGATGGATGTTTCCTCCAGAAATCGGTCCAATCCCCTTTTGAAGCCACCTAGGCCAGATGCCAGCACCACCTCCTGTGGCAAAGAGTTCCACAGATTAATGATCCGCTGGGTAAAAAAGTATTGCTTTAATACTTCCTGTGCCACCCATGAATAGCCTCGAAGGAAGAGAATGAACAGTTTCACTTCAGCTCTTGGAATGGCCACAGCAAGAAATGAAAAACCAGCAAGCAGAAAAATGACAAATTTCCAGTGACTTGTGGACAGTGACTCTTACGTGGTGGGTCGCGACCCATCATTTCAAGAGCACTGTTCTATATCGTTTGATGAGGAATTTACAGCAGAATGCAATGGAGGGGCCAATTACCCTGGATACCATGTCTTGGGGTGGGGCGTATGGTGGTGTTCAAATATCCTAGCTATGCCCTTATCTAGAACGTATTTTTGTTACTTTATTCAACTGTATGGATTAGAGCACAATCCTGAGCTGCAGTTATGCCGGCATAAGCTAAGCCAACAAAGTTTGGCCAGCACAAGGGCCACCATAAAGCGTGTTTGGACTACTTTTGGAGTCAGGGAGGATGACTGTCTGTATGCTGGCCTCTCTGACTCAGAGAGTAGTCCAAACATACTTTACGGCAGTAGTATTAGACTGGGACCCACTTTTTAGAATGGTACTTGTGTCAGGACCCACCGGGAGTGATGTCATTAATGTGGATGTGATGTTGTGGTAGGAAGTGACATAATCAAGCAGGAAGTGCTGTCATAACATAATAAAATGACACACCTGAAATGCAAATTGGCATTCTTGGACTGCAGCAATTGTACAACCAGGAAACCTGACAGAAAGCGAGATTAGGACAAAATATGATGTAAAAGCACTGAACTAAAATCAAAATAAAAAAACCCTCGCTTGAAAATTCAAACTGTTGACACTCACAAAAGGAATAGAACAAGAGTTAGGTCTGCAGTTTCCAAAATGGCTGCTCCCAGCTTTCCACGACCCACCTGACATCAGGTCATGACCCACCAAGTGGGTCCTGACCCACAGTTTGAATAACACTGCTTTATGGTGTCCCTTGTGCGAGCCGAACTTTGCTGGCTTAGCTTATGCTGGCGTAACTCATTTTAGAATTGCACCCTTATGCTAAGTTCTGAATAAACATTTATCCCTATTGAAGGATTTTCCTGAATTTGCCCTAGGAAGATGGATTCTGAGGCTTGAAGTTCTTTCTGAGCTAAAGAAGTAGGAAGATGCAAGGCTTCATGTCAGTTTCAAATACTCCCGTGTTTGGACCAGCCAGTCATTTTTGCCCACCTGGATCCAAGAGTGGAAATAGAATGGGTTTTGGTAAGTGCAAGTGGCACAAGGCAAGTGCCCTAGGAGTGTGAGACTTGATGAACTCAGCTTCTGTTCTGGTGTGTGAAATGTGACCATGGGCAGGTCTGCATGTAAGGGAAGTATGCTGGATCAGCAAGACCTCTGGCTGGGTTTCAACAGGTCGTAATTAATGCTCAAAGGAAATGTTAAAAAAGAAACCCCATTCTTTTTGTTTCTAAGTTACAGATGCATTTCCTTGGAAGAATTTGCAATGTAGGCATTTATTGTGGTTTTGCCCCCTTTCTTTTTTGCAGTGGGAAAGGCTCTTTGTCATCCATTCAAAGATTTGAAGTCTCGTGCTTGACCTTTTAAAAGACAGATGCAGTGTTGAAATATCGGTGCTGGGGAAACCCCTGACCATCACCTCTAATACTGTGCACAATACAGGTTTGGCCGGCACCAGGGACACTGTAAAAGCTTGTTTAGGCCATTCTTGGAGTTGGGAAAGATGGCGCATGTCTGTGTGCTGGCCTCGCTGGCTCTGAGAGTGGTCCAAACATACTTCACGGTGTCCCTTGTGCCAGCCAAACCTTGCAGGCCTAACTGTGCCAGCCTAACTCCAGGTTTGGATTGCACTCTTAGAATTGCCAGACAAGAATTGCCAGGTATCTATGTTTCTCAAATACGTTGAAGAAAAGTTGGAATGACTTGGAAGTGGCCTCCATATATGCTCCAAATGGCTTGGGAGCCCCTTCTACGTACCACTTTTCGTGTACAGCTGTGTATGAATACCACAATTATGTGAATAGGGCCAATCACAATGGTCCTTTCCACCTGACAGGGTGCATTCCTAACTTGGAGTTAGGGCAGCACAGTTAGGCCAGTAAACTTTGGCTGGCACAAGGCTCACCATAAAGTATGTTTGGACCATTCTCTGAGTCAGAGAGGCCAGTGCACAGATGTGTGCCATCCACCCTGACTCCAAGCATGGTCCAAACGCACTTTACGGTGACCCTTGTGCCAGCCAAACTTTGCTGGCCTAACTGTGCTGGCCTAACTCCAGGTTAGAATTGACATTCTGACAGTCCCCTAGAAGGAGGAAACCACTGTTTCTGGTTTTGTGTGTTCATGGCTTCGGGGCAGGGTCTGAATGTGAAACGGCTTAGAGAACCTGCCCCTGGGTTTGTGGCAGATCATAAGTCCATCTCGCTTGAGTGGAATGAAACAAATGCATTCTTTTTCTGTATGGGGGCACCCGCCTTGGAGAAACTACAACTGTGGCTGTAATTCTTTGCCAGCTGCTTTTCAATTTTCTTTTTCAAGTTAAAAGGATCTTTAAAAAAAAGGTAAAGGTTTCCCCACGACCGAATGGTCTAGTCGTGTCCGACTGTAGGGGGCGGTGCTCATCTCCATTTCTAAGCTGAAGAGCCGGCGTTTTGTCCGAGGACAGGTTTCCGTGGTCATGTGTGTTGTTGTTTTGAATGTTTGTAGCAGAGTTGGGGGCTTGTGGACCT
>JAJKFI010000033.1:9821815-9842810 GCA_029204185.1 Lerista edwardsae
GAAGAGACGGAATGCCAGTTTCAGCCAGTGTGTGTGGTGTGAAACTGGCATGACTCTACGCCATAGCACACGAAACGCCGTCACCTTCCCACCGAAGTGGTCCCTATTTATCTACTTGCATTTAGGTGCTTTTGAACTGCTAGATTGTCAGGAGCTGGGACAAGCAACGGGAGCTCACTCTGTCGCGCAGTCTTGAACTCCCAACCTTGCGGTCGGAAAGCCCAGCAACAGCGGATTAACTCGCTGTGCCACCATGCCCCACGTAAAGGATCTTTATCACCCTGTCAATTGCCTGAAAGCACCAGAGGTGCCTGACCCTTTTGGAGACAGGTGCATTGCTGGCAGCAGTGCCAGGAACCTGCCCTCTCCCATTTACAGCCAAGACAAGAAAGGGAATTTCTTTTCCAGCAGGATGATGATGATGATGATGATGATGAGGCATCAAGGGAGCAGGTGAGTGAGCGAATTGCTTGTTCCTTTGTCTCCTCATGGTTGTCATTTCCTTCTTCTGCAATGGCCGATGAGATGGAAGCAGCCCATCCAAAGCTCCCCATTCCTGCACCTGAGCGAGCTTGGTGAGTTGCTGCTGCATCACTCTTGAACATACGTGCGCCCCTTTCCCCTTGCTTCTGTGATTTGGAAATCTAGGAGAGTGGAGGAGGAAGCATGTGGAAGACAGGGGAGAGTGAAAGGCTAGAGCGTCTCCTGGGAGACACTCTGGGCTGCCACCCTTCTCCATACACTTCCTTTTCTGCTCCCTTCTGCCTCTTTCAAAGGGCAGTAGCAGGAGGAAGAGGAGGAAAAGCAGCCTTCCGTTAGGCCACATCCAAACCCCTCCCCCAGCCTGTGAAGCCACGATTCGCGGTATGCGTGGATCTGTGCCCGCTATATAGCCCATAGGGGCAGCTGGCACCCTTGCCCCGTGGAAGCTCCAGCCTGCTTCCAAGCTGTGCTGGATACGGCACAGGCCTGCCTGCCTGCCTGTTCCAGCACAGTTTAGGATTACACTCTTAAAGGCATCCAGGACAGATGCCATCATCGCATCCTGTGGCAAGGAGTTCCACAGGGTAATTACACACTGTGTATTTTCTTTTGTCTGTTCTAACTCTGCCGAGACTCAGTTTTCATGGATGTCCCCTGGTTCCCCTGCATAATTTTGCATGTCTCAATAATCTCCTCCCTTGGCCACCTTTTTTCTAGACTGAAGAGCTCCAAACGCTGCAGTCTTTCTTCATAAGGGAGGTGCCCCAGCCCAGTAATCATTTTGTTCACTCTCTTCTGCACCTCTTCCAGTTCCACTATGTCCTTTTTGAGATGTGGCAACCAGGACTGTACACAATACTCCACATGTGGCCTTACCATCGATTTGTACAATGGCAAAATAATATTGTCCATTTTTTTCTCAATCCCTTTTTTAAATGATCCCGGGCATGGAATTGGCCTTTTTCACCACCACTGCACACTGGGGGTCAACACTTTAATTGAACCGCCAGCCCCCTAAGATCTCTCTCCATATCCATCACAGATAGCTCGGAGAACCCATTATCCTATATGTGAGGTTTTGATTTTTTTTGCAAACATAACCTGCAACTATGTAGACGTTTTTTCCGTGGGTTTTTCCATCCTGGTTTTTTCCCTTAAGAGTGAAAACTCAAACTGTACGTGATAGTTCTCATTTGTTGTACATGATGAATGATGCTGGTTCAAGTTTGGGAACATTTTAACAATTTTGTAGAAGGAAAAATATCCAGTGACATTGAAAAACCATTCTTGGACCTCTCTAGAGCCATCCAGCTCTGAAAAATCCCCACATTTCCAAACTGGTAAACAACACTGGATGAGCCAAATGAATGTCTGGCAAGTAGAAGATTCATGCTAGAACAAAGGAGCTTTTCTCCTCCAAGAGAGAGCAAAGAGGTTTTGTTTCTTTAACATTTAACACTGATTATTGTCAGACGTTGTATCTCTGTGGTAATCACAGAGCTGTGGGTTGTTGTTACTTACTCAGCACTTAACAAAAGAATTTAGAAGAAAAATGCGTCAGATTTTTAGAAAATGTTTCCTAGTGCAGAAAAACTCCCTTAGTTACATGAAGGAATTTTTGTGGCCAAAATTCTTCAGGCTTCATTACACATCCAGACTTCTGAGGCTGGGGCACCTGAACAAATCACTAATTGGAACAAAGTTTCCAGAAGTCCCCACAGGAAGCCTGTGCCCACTTTCCTCATGCATGCAAAAACATTTACTTTACTTCCCAATGCTAAAGAGAGGACATGTCCCTTTTCAAATTAGCTTAGCCATTTTCTTGGTGATAAGGGGTATTTAACTCCCTTTCTTTGGGAACCAAGAAAACAACAACTACTAAATATTTAGATAATTATTGTGCCTGAAAAATAAATTCCAAGATCTGTATACATTAGGAAAGTGTTCATATATACCCCTGCTAACTGCGCAAGAGGCACTTTTCCAAGTGGTGCTCCTCTTATATTTAGCAGGGGGAGAGTAACTGTCCCTCTTCACCCCTGCGCAGTGTCTTTTCTAGACACTGTTGTTGTTGGCTGTTGCTGGCGGTCTGCCTTTTTTTTTTTTTTAGATTGTGAGCCCTTTGGGACAGGGAGCCATTTAACTTTATTGTTATTTGCCTGGAAACCACTTTGTCAACTTTGTGGGTTGAAAAGTGGTGTATAAATACTGCTTGATACTACTATTAATATTACAACTACTTCTACAACAACAACAACAACTCCGTTAGAATTTATGCAGAAAATATAACATCAAAACATCTAATAACTCGTGGGAGCAAAAAACAGAAAAAGTGATAGAAAATTAGTGAAGCAGGATCTTGTGGGATTTTTGAATACAAACTGATAAAGTTTCGGTGCACAACACACCAGACCTCACAGTAATAGAAAAAATTTAAGTGACCATAATTGATATAGCAATACCTGGTGATAGCAGAATTAATGAAAATGGATAGGAAAAAATCAGCATGCATCAGGATCTAAAAATTGAAATTCAGAGACGACAGCACAAACCAGTAGTGGTCATCCCAGTGGTGATAGGCACACTAGGTGCAGTCCCAAAAACACTTGAACTGCATTTAAAACTCCTGAACAACAAAATCACCATCTGTCAAATCCAAAAAAAAAAACTGCCCTGCTTTGTTCAGCATATATTATTCGCAAATGTATTTCAACATCTTAAGTTTCTGGGTGGGGCCTGACTGCAATCCAATCCATGCTTACCTGGGAATAAGGCAGCAATGGGATTAACAAACGACCTGGGGGAACGCTGGGCGGGACGTATGCAGAACTCCTGCGCGATTGGCTGCCCGTCAGTTCCGCCCTGCCACCATGCAGGCCGCCCAGGCCTCAGAGGGGGTGCCTGCTCGCCTGGGGGGCCCCCCGGGTGCCCGGGCACACAGCGGTGGGGCGTGCCAACCAGGTGCAGCGGGCCCAGCCCCACGCGGCCAGCAGGGACAGCGGCGGGGCGGAACAGACGGGCTGCCAATCGCGCGGGCTGCCAATCACGGGCTGCCAATTACGAGTACGTCCCGCCCAGCGTTCCCCCAGGTCTTCTTAATCCCATCGCTGGAATAAGGCCTATGGGCTATGAACTATATAGCAGTTCTGAGTAGCAGAGGCATACTTAGAGCACTAGTACTAGGTTTTGCAACGGGTTCAGCCAGGGCACATGTCTGTGTGCTGGCCTCCCTGACTCCGAGAGTGGTCCAAACATACTTTATGGTGTCCCTTTTGCTGACCAAGCTTTGCTGGCCTAACCGTGCCGGCTAGGATTGCGCTCCAATACTAATATGGAGCAAGACCCTCTATGTTGAGCAGAGTGTATGGAGGGACATAGAGGAGAAGGTGATCTTCCACTAGATCAATTTCAGGCTGCAATTCAATCCATGCTTACTTGGGAATAAGGCCTATGGACTATGAACTATAACACAATTCTGAGTAGTAGAGGCATACTTAGAGGGGGATCACAGCACTAGGTTTTGCAACTGGTTCAGCCGAGGCACACGTCTGTGTGCTGGCTTCTCTGACTCGGGCAGCGCAATCCTAGTGTGCCCCTTGCGTCGATGCAAGGGGTGGAGTGCCAACAGAGGAGCGCCAAGCAGCATCCTCGTGTTGGCGTTCCGTCTCTGAAGCTGACGCTACTCGCGGTGTTGGCTTCAGAGCGCTGGTGGAGAGCCTCCCTTGTGCCAACCGAAGATGGTCGGCACAAGAGATTCTCTGTCCCGTATCGGGACGGGGATTGGTGAGAGGGGGGGAGGCAGGACGTGGGCAGGCGTGGGAGGTGGCCATACGGCCACGTCCTAAGCCCGTCAGCGTGGCTGCGCAGCCCCAATTGGTGAATACAGGGGAATAAAGTAACAAAAATACATTCTAGATGAGGGCATAGCTAGGATATTTGAACACCCCCAGACATGGTATCCTGGGTAATTGGCCCCTCCATGGCATTCTGCTGTAAATTCCTCATCAAATGATATAGAACAGTGCTCTTCAAATGATGGGTCGCGACCCACCACAGAGCACATAAGAGTCACACTGTGCACAAGTCACTGGCAATTTGTCATTTTTGTGCTTGCTGGTTTTTCATTTCTTGCTGTGGCCATTCCAAGAGCTGAAGTGAAACTGTTCATTCTCTTCCTTCGAAGCTATTCATGGGTGGCACAGGAAGTATTAAAGCAATACTTTTTTACCCAGCGGGTCATTAATCTGTGGAACTCCTTGCCACAGGAGGCGGTGATGGCATCTGGCCTAGGTGGCTTCAAAAGGGGATTGGACAGATTTCTGGAGGAAACATCCATCGCAGGCTATAGGCCATGATGGGTTGTGCAACCTCCTTACATTAGTAGTAGGCTACGTCAGACTGCCAGATACAAGGGGGTGGCAACAGGATGCAGGCATCTTGTTGTCTCGTGTGCTCCCTGAGGCATCTGGTGGGTCACTGTGAGATACAGGAAGCTGGACTAGATGGGACCTTGGCCTGATTCAGCAGGGCTCTTCTTATGCTCTTATGAAGCTAGTGACTATTAGCATTGGCATCTTAGTTTTCCAGGAAGAATCCACTTTGGGTGACTGATCAGGCCACAGGCTTGAGCAGTTAGGCCGTTGGCAGCTCAACAGACAGAGAGCACCATGCTGTCTTCAACCGGTACCAATATTCACGTACGAACTAGACTTTGCTTTATGTTCTCCATATAGCTAAAGAGCAAAATCTAATGTACCTCCATGGAAGCATTCATTTTGTACTATGCAGTGAAAATAAAGGAATGTTACATAGGGCTGAATCCTAACCTGGAGTTAGGCCGGCACAGTTAGGCCAGCAAAATTTGGCCAGCACAAGGGTCACCATAAAGTGCGTTTGGACCACTCTCGGAGTCAGGGAGGATGGCGCACATCTGTGTGCTGGCCTCTCTGACTCCAAAAGTGGTCTAAACATACTTTACTATGTCCCTTGTGCTGACCAAACTTTGCTGGACTAACTGTGCCAGCCTATCTCCAGGTTAGGATTGCACTCATAGACAGGCACTTTTAACCAAGAAGGTCCAGCTTTGGGCTTATTCAACCTCTTTTAGACCGGCTTTGGAAACAAGCAAAAAGTTTACTATGGTTTCCTGGAGAATCTGGCTAGCCACTCTTGGAAATAGGATGCTATGCTAGATGGGACTGCAGTAATATCTGGCAGGGTTTTTAGACGTTCAGGGTGGCATGCATAGGGTAAGACTGACTGACCCATTTGGTTTTTTATGAGAACTTTGGAGACTTCACAACTTCCACAGAAAGGTATACAGTATATCACTGTTGTCATGTTTTCCCCCAGGCCACTCACAATATAGGAATTTGACCTGCCTTGAAAAGCCTGAAAAGCAAGAGGGAGCAATACAAATGCAAATGTGGTCTGGGGAAAAGCTCATCGGCTGCAAGTATGTGACTCAGAACTAGCCTTGTAAATGTTTTGGAGTAATTTATAGTTTGCATCAGAGCTTAGAAAAGCCAGCTCCTTCCAAGAAACCACGTGACTTCTTCAGAATCTGGGGTGTTTCAAACACGGCATAGGCTTCTGTTTTTCGTTTTTTGCTAACTCCAGACCACAGCTTCTCTCTCTCTCTCTCTCTCTCTCTCTCTCTCTCTCTCTCTCTCTCTGCCACTCAACAGCATGACTGATTTGGTCTGAATAAGTAGGGGTGTAATTTTGGGTGATTTTTTTCCCAAAATTTCTTGATAAAAATAGCAAATTGCGGTCTTACGTGTTTTTATTCTACATTCTCCATCCAAGTTCTCATTATTATTCATTTTAAATGCTTTAAAAGTGTACTAGGGGGATGATACCGGTGATATAGTGTCAGCAGATGCAGCCGCAGTAGTATTTCTACCTGGAAAAGTGACCCATTTTAATTTCTGGAAAATATCTTAAACACCAAAATGCGGTGGTGTGTGTTTTGATTCAGATATTTTAACTGTCAAAAGGTGGTTGTTAATGCCCAAAAAGTGGTTTTCAACAACAACAAAACTACCCCTATGAATAAGTTAGCGTCTACCTTCAAAATAGCCCAATCTTCGCAGTTCAGTGATGGCTTGCTGTCTGATGTACATTAGGGGTGCAATCCTACACTAAATTAGGGCGGCATAAACTAAGCCAGCAAAGTTTGGCCAACACAAGAGACACCATAAAGTAAATTTGGACCACTTTCTGAGTCAGAGAGGCCAACACACAGATGTGAGCCATCCTCCCTGAGTCAGAGAGTAGTCCAAAAGCGCTTTATGGTGGCCCTTCTGCTGGCCAAATTTTGCTGACTTAGCTTATGCCGGCCATCTCACAGTGGCCCTCCAGGTGCCTAAGGGAGCTCAGTAGACAACAAGATACTTGCGTCCTGTTGCTACTCCCTTGCACCTGGCATTCTGCACCTAGCCTACTATTAACATAAGGAGGTTGCACAACCCATCATGTCCTATAGCCCATGATGGACTTTTCCTCCAGAAATCTGTCCAATCTCCTTTAAAGGTATCTAGGCCAGAAGCCATCACCACCTCCTGTGGCAAGGAGTTCCATAGCTTAAGTAGCCGCTGGGTAAAAAAGTTTAGGATTGCACTTTGGGTTGCTGGGCAACTTACATTTAGGATTGCACTTTAGGTTGCTGGGCAATTTACATTTGTGCCCCCCAGGGGCAGCATGACCTGGGACACCTGATGGGTCAGCTGCCTCTGCATTACAAGAAAAGCAACACTCAACATGCTCCTCGTGCACTGTCACGTAACCCAGAAGCAGTGATGTCATTCAGGGGGAACAGACCAGAATGGGCGTTCTGGATCCTAACGGGCTCCGTGGCTGCTTCCAGGTTTGTTTGTTTTTTTCAACATTTGAATTTGAACTCAAAAGTGAGTTCCTGTTCCTAAATGATTTGAATGACACCACTGCCCAGAAGTGTGGGGCTTCTGCCTTCACAGCAGTGTGCAGTGAGCATGGCAAGGGGTGGGAATGTTTTGCTTCTTGTTTCAGGCAAACAGGAAGCAGATCGCTGCGGTTTGCAGTGGTGAAATTGCTTATGCAATCGGCATCAGGTGGCTGCATGGATCAGCCGGCTGAGAGGCCACCACTGTAGCTGCAACTGGCGGTGCTGAAGGAGGAAAATCTGCTGCAGTGGCCGGAAAATTTGTTGTGGTCTCTCAGGTTAGCAGGGTGGCCCCTGATTAGCAGGTAGCATGGAACCCAGGGCTGCCCCCCCCGCCCACCACAACCTAAGGCAAGTTCTGTCTCAGCGCGCAATCCTAACCTGGTGTTGCGCTAGCGCTCTTGCGCTGGAACAGTGCCACTGCAAACGTGCCATCCGGTGCATCTGCCATATCCTAACCCCCATTCCCGGGCTGGGTGGCCCTAATTCGGGCCACTCCTAGTCACATGGACCTGCACCTGCTATTTTGCTTGTGCAGATCCAAGAAGTCCCATAGGACTAGCTGGCGCTTACATCCCCTTGCCCTGAGCTGAGCTGCTGCCGCCTCCTAATGTGCTTAGGATTCAGCCCAGCTGCATCGGCCTGGCTATTCCAGCGCAGGTTAGGATTGGGCTGCCTGTCATTCATCAATAGACTCAGCCATGGTCCTACTGCCTTTTTCCGACTGCAGTTTTGGATCTGCTTTTGCCGCATTTCCTGATTCTGGCCTTCCTGGTGCTCTGTTGCTGCCGTTGGATCTTGCCCTAACTTTGACCCTCTACCTTCCCCTGGTCCCTCTTTGCTTTGTTCATCTAGAACTTGAGCCCTTTCAAAGAGAAAATGATGAACGATGTATCTAAAGCTGGTAGAATAGGACGGTTGTTGCTGAAGTAGCATTGCAAGGTGAAAAAGCATTGGGTGCATCCTGGAGCTCCCCCTAGTGGACAATTTGCCAGCTCATTTTGACTTTTTGACTGGGCAATCTCCTGAGTTACCTGAGGGGAGATTGGATCCCCCCGGGGGGCCCACACAGGCAGGGGGGATCTATTCAAAGTGCCAAGAAGGAGGGGCGTTGTTCAGCACAGAGCTTTTAGCCAACATGCGCCTCTTTTTTGCCCTCCCTGGCATGAGCCTCTCAGGGGGTCAATAAGGCCAAGCAGTAGCTGGGCCCTCTGGGGTTGGTCAATTCCTGGATGCTCAGTTCAGGTGGCATTAATAAGAGGCAAGAGGTACATTGCTATGCCTCAGGGACCCAGTAATGATGCTGATGCCTCTGGGTCTAGACACCAAAGCACCTGCAGGGCTATTGCCAAAAACAGCAGCCTCCCTCCAGGCAATGTTTCCTTCTCTCTTCCTGGGACATCAAATGCTACTAAATGGGTGATGTGACATCGCCATTCTTTGGGTTTCCCCAGCCCTGTTGGCCTAAGTACATGTCACGTCAGCTGTGGAGCTCTTGCCAAAACCCACCCCATGTCTCTCTCCCTCCGTCGTTGGGGCTCAATCCTATCCTGGAGCAGTGATGTCATGTAGCCAGGACGCTCTGGAACGCCGTTCCGGTTGTTCCGTGTAGGGCTGGCTCCGCCCACTGCAGTCGTCACTGCCACGCGCCCCTGCAATACGCGAATGGGGCTGGCCACGCCTGTGCCCTGCACGCCCGCAGCCAGAGGTTTCAGCCAGGCAGGCAGGCAGGCAGCGGACCGTGGGGGAAGCGAGGACGCACAGAGGAACTGCCAATCAACCGTGCATCCCGGTAGCTACTTCCTGCGTTCCGGTTGTTAGCGCAGGTAGATTCCACCACTGTCCTGGAGTTAGGCTGGCCAAATTTTGCTGGCCAGCACAAGGGCCCCCATAAAGCACGTTTGGACCACTCTCGGAGTCACGGTGAATGGTGCACGTCTGTACGCCAGCCTCTCTGACTCCGAGAGTGGTCCAAGCATACTTGATGGTGTCCCTTGTGCCAGCCAAACTTAGTTGGCCTCACTGTGCTGGCCTAATCTAGGATTGTGCTCTCAATGACACACGTAGAGGTACAAATGTGTGAAGTGACCTTACTGCACTCAGAGTTTTCCTTGTCCCTGTGAGTGGCAGCCAATAGTCCTCTTCAACCCTCAGCTGTTGGGGAGAACTGGAAACTGTAGGTAGCCAGGCCCCTCGTGCCAACACACGTCACTGCCCTCTCCTGGGTTTTCTCCATGCTCAGCGCTTCTTCACAGAGGTCAGTGCCGCCTACATGTTTGGGAATACTGGTGCCCCGTGCTAGTGAAGGACAGCAGTCGAGTGCCAGCTTAGCACTGCAGGCATAGGGCTGCGCCAAGGGCATGCCAGAGGCAGGCGGGGAGGTGTAATGGGGCGGTGCCATGGGCACAGATGGGGCAGAGATGGGACCCAGCCGTTGGGCTGTATCCAAAACCCCATCCCCAAGCTGGGCAGCCCTGATTCAGGTCATTCCTGCACAAGCAGGACTTGCGCGGCTATTTTGCGGGCACAGATCTGAGCAGCCCCATAAGGCTGGCTGGGGCTTACCTTGGACAAGGGGAAAATATTCCCTTGCACCACGCTGAGCTGCTGCTGCCTCCTAACCTCATTAGGATGCAGCACAGGTGAGCCAGCCTCTTACAGTGCAGGTTAGGATTTCGCTCTGAATTAGGCATACACACTCCCGTACATATAGCCAGTCCTGTACTGTCTACAGCAGTGGTATTCAAACCTTTTAGACGGGGACCCACATTTTAGAATGGCACTTGTGTCAGAACCCACCAGAAATGATCTCTTTAACCTGGAAGTAATGTTAAGAACATAAGAAAATAAGAAGAGCTCTGCTGGATCATGCCAAAGGCCCATCTAGTCCAGCTTCCTGTATCTCACAGTGGCCCACCAGGTACCTAAGGGAGTTCAGTAGACAACAAGATACTTGCATCCTGTTGCCACTCCCTTGCACCTGGCATTCTGAAGTAGCCTACTATTAACATAAGGAGGTTGCACAACCCATCATGTCCTATAGCCCACAATGGACTTTTCCTCCAGAAATCTGTCCAGTCCCCTTTAAAGGTATCTAGGCCAGATGCCATCACCACCTCCTGTGGCAAGGAGTTCCATAGCTTAAATACCCGCTGGGTAAAAAAGTATTTCCTTTTGTCTGTTTTAACTCTCCCAACACTCAATTTCAGTGGATGTTCCCTGGTTCTGGTATTGTGAGAGAGGGAAAAGAACATGTTACGGCAGGAAGTGACATCATCAAGCAGGAAGTGCTGTCATTGTAACTTAATAAAATGACACTCCTGAAATGCAAATTGGCATTCCTGAACTGCAGCAAATGTACAACCAGGAAACCTGAGAAAAAGCAAGATTAGGAGAAAATATTATGTAAAAGCACTGAACTAAAAACAAAATAAAAAAAACCCTCACTTGAAAATTCAAATTGTTAACACTCACAAAAGGAATAGAACAAGAGTCAGGTCTGCAGTTTCCAAGATGGCAGCTCCCAGCTTTCCACAACCCACCTGACATCAGGTCGCGACCCACCAAGTGGGTCCCGACCCACAGTTTGAATAACACTGGTCTACACTAACTGGCAATGATTCTAGGGGCTTTTTACTCCAGCTCTACCTGGACAAGTTTGGGACTGCACCGGGGATGTTTTATGTACAAAGCACACCACTGAGCTGGAGCCCCTCCCGGTTTCAACAGGGACACTACAGAGTTCCTGCCCTCAGAACGCAACCAAGTGAGCATGCCTTTTTAAGACCACCTAAATATTCACTCACTTCAGATATACGGCTTCTCTTCTGGGAAATCAAAACTGAAAGCAGTCGGTGGATAAACATGCAGCCATTTCTCGCCTCCAATTTTGGAAAACCCCGTATAGTAAGGATTAAAATTGCATCACCTTTTTAGGCAGCTTTCTAGGTCACCTTTTTACGGAGTTGGAGGAGACCCCTGTGAGAAAGCCATGAATCACAGCCCACGGCAACAAGCCAGCTATTTGCACTGTATAAATCTCGACACAACAGCAGTTTATAAAAGCCGACTGACCTTTTAGGTCTGGCACGAAAACCAGTTGTGACATGTGGGATGCTCTCTCTCCCTGGTGAATGAACTCGGGCACATTCTTTCCATGCTTTTGGTGTTTGAAAACGTGCTCAGTGCAGCACGTCCACATGTGAAGGTGTTGCCAACTTACCAAAGTGCAGCCATCTTGAGACTTTTGTTTGAAGTCTCTTGTCTAAAGTTGCTAAAGTATGTAACTTGTTTCCCTCTTTGCTCTCATTGTTTGCACTCATTTGCCCCCGATTATTCTCCAATCCAGGGCTACTATCCCTCAGAATAGATACAGAACTGGTTCAAGCTAGCAGAGCTTCCTTGCTTCCTTCCTTATCAAAATGGTCACGGCATATTCTCAAAGCCCAATCAACATAGAGCTTCTCAGGCCCCAGCCCCGGTGTAATTTTCCACCAAGCAGCAGCTTGGAGGAGGAAGAGGAGGGGGGGCAGCGGTGTCATCCGGCAACGAGCTGCCGGAACACTAGGTGGGACTTACCGCCTGATTGGCTGCCCGTCCGTGACGTGTCGCCGCCTGTCCGCCTGCCATGCGGGCACCCCTGGCTTCGGAGGGGGTGCCCGCTTGCCTGGGGGGCGCACAGGGTGCCTGGGCAAGCCGCGGAGGGGCGCGCCAACCGGAGGGAGCCCGCGCGGCAGGCAGGCAGGCAGGCGGCAACACGTCACGGACAGCCTGTCAATCAAGCGGTAAGTCCCGTCTAGCGTTCCGGCAGCTCGTTGCCGGATGACACTACTGAGGGGGAGAGTTAAAAAAATGCTTGTAATCTATATTTTTTGCCTTTTTCCCTGCCTTTCCAGGGAGACCTGCGCAGGTGTAATAAACATGATCCTCATACCCTCTCGTTCGGTTGTTTGCCTTTTTAAATATTTTCCCCGCGATAGAAACTATTTCAAACTTATTTTCGGCAACAAAGGAAGGAGAGGGAGGGCAAAAAGGGTGCAGCACTTAGCAGTTAGTGACTGGTAGCCCATGCTCTGCTCTTCAGTCACCCTTTGGCAGGGGAAATGAGCAGTGGTGTCATCTAAATGATTTAACAACAGGTACTCACTTTTGATTGGCACATGTCGGGACCCGCCCACCGGAAGTGACATCATAAGCCGGAAGTGATGTCGTGGCAAGAAGAGACATGAAAAAAGCCCTTTTTGAGGCCTCAGACAATTTAAACTGACCCAACAGTTGCAACAGCACCCCCAGAACATGTTAAGGAGGCCTGGCATCATGTTAAAGTGACCCAACAGTTCCAAAACCCCAGAGCAGCTCATTTTTCAGTGGCAAGGCAAGGCAAGGCTCCACTCGCTGCCTGCCTGCCTGGCTGGCTCTGAGAACGTGCAGGCAACTCAAACGTGCAGGAAATTCAAACGTTGCAGGGGGTACGCGGGGGTACGCGAGTACCGGTTTCTAGGATTACGGTTGGCCCAGCCCATTCACCCGCCCACTCGTTGACTCCGCCCCCTGCATGACATCACTGGAAACGAGGGTTTGCTCAAGAAATGGTCGTCTCTTCACTGCCACCACCCAAGACTAGGAAGGCCAGGCAGAAAGGGTTACCTTGGGAAAGCCCCTCTCTCGGGTTATCCAAAAGGCCCCAAACCTGGAGAATCTACATAGGAAAAAAACAGTAGTACAGTGGTTCCCAACCTGGGGGTCAGGACCAGCAATGGGATCTACAAATGAACAAGGGGAATGCTGGGTGGGACTTACGCGGGGCTTCCGCATGATTGGCTGCCCGTCCGTAGCGTTCCGCAGCTGTCCTGGCCTTGGGGGAGCTGCCCCCGGTTAGCGCCCCCCCCCCCGCTGCTCGCCCAGGCACCCGGCGTGACCCTCACCTGTCCCCCGCGGCGAGCAGGAGCCCTCCCGAGGCCAGGGCAGCCACGGAACGCTACGAACGGGCTGCCATTCAAGCAGAAGTCCCGCCTACGTCCCGCCCAGCATTCCCCTTGTTCAGTGGTGTCATTCAAATGATTTAGGAACAGAAACTCACTTTTGATTGACACTTGTCGGGAACCCGGAACCAGCCACGGAGCCCGTTAGGATCCGGAACACCCGTTCTGGTCCGTTCCCCCTGAATGACATCACTGCCCTTGTTCATTTGTAGATCCCATCGCTGGTCAGGACCCCCAAGGAGGTTGTGAACTGATTTTCAGGGGGTCGCGAAGAGCTTGGAGCAGCCATCTTAAGAAGCTGGGCTCCGCCATCTTGGAAGCTAGTGAAGGGGCTTCCCCATTAAACTGCCACTTCCTCCATGCTTGCGGCTGCGAGGGAAATTACCCTTGTTATGGACTCATTTTGGTTTGTGCACATGTGTTTGATGAAGTCTCTTCCTGGCATGTCACGCCTTCCATGTGCATGCTTAGGTGAAGAGCACTGCTTATAGGAAGAGGAACATAAATACCCTGAAGACTAAAATTTGGCTTTGCCATCCTGATCAGCATAGAGAAGCCACAATGCGTTCTGTGCAATGTTGTTTGCAGTGCTGAATCCATCACTGAGCCCAAAACTCAAACGTCAGTTTGATACAACACATTCAGAGCATTCTAAAAATGATGTTTGGAGTTCTTTTGACTTTCAAAAAGTGTGATTTGTTTAAAACAACGACTTCACTTCCAGCTGAATGACATCACTTCTGGCCCTAGGTCTTAGGGGGGTCCTGACAGGTTGTCGTACCTGAAAAGGGGGTTCCGGTGCAAATTCCAAATGAACTTGGGCCAGGCAGATAAATCAGTAAAGTGCAAGACATTTGTTCGAGGGCTAGAATGACCAATCGTAGATGGAAACAGGCAAGAGGGTAGAAAGCCAGACAAGGATCGAATATCAAAAGGATAAGGAAGGGGGAAGATTGGCAAAGTGGTCAGGGAAGTTAAGAGCGCAATCCTACCTTATGCCGGCCTAGTAAGGCCGACATAGCAGGGCCATATCCAAAGGCCCATTTGGAGGAGGCAGCAGCAACGTACAGGACAAGGGGAGGTTTTCCCCTTGCAACTGCGTAAGCCCTAGTCACCCCTATGGGCCTGCTCGGATCTGCGCCGACAAAATAGCAGGCACAGAGGAACGTATACAGGAGCGGCCCAAATCGGGGCCCTCATGGCCAGGAACTGGCATTAGGATATGACACTACAGCCGTCCTGCGACACAACCGCATCATAACCGCCATCTCCACCCACTGCATCGCCCAGTTACGCCCCAGAACACCTCTGGAACGCCCTCGCAGAGGCCCTGTGCTGACCGAGCAACACCGGCACTTGACTGGTGCACGGCCAGCGCTGCAGACGGTTGCATCAGCGCCCGAGCGCTGACGCTACCGCTTGCGCTGGCTGAGCACTATACCGCAGACGCAGAGGCGCTTTACGGCATGTTCACGACAGCGTTCGGCTGGCGCAAGAGCACAGCGCCGGCGTTAAGGGGGGTATAGGATTGCACTGTGAGAGAGACAATCTGAAAACTGAACAAATCAAAACAGTACAATTCAATGAAGGTGTCGACCCAGTGTGTGGCAGCAATTAAGAAGGCCAATTCCATGCTTGGGGTAATTAAAAAAGGGGTTGAGAATAAAACAGCCAATATTATCATGCCATTGTACAAATCGATGGTAAGGCCACACCTGGAATATTGTGTCCAGTTCTGGTTGCCGCATCTCAAAAAGGACATAGTAGAGTTGGAAAAGGTGCAGAAGAGAGCGACAAAAATGATTACGGGGCTGGGGCACCTCCCTTATGAAGAAAGACTGCAGCGTTTGGGGTTCTTAAGCCTAGAAAAAAGGCGCCTGAGAGGGGACATGATTGAGACATACAAAATTATGCATGGAAGGGATAGAGTCGATAGAGGGATGTTCTTTTCCCTCTCTCAAAACACCAGAACCAGGGGGCATCCGCTAAAACTGAGGGTTGGGAGAGTTAAAACAGATAAAAGGAAGTACTTTTTTACCCAGTGGGTAGTTAATCTGTGGAACTCCTTGCCACAGGAGGTGGTGGTGGCATCTGGTCTAGATGCCTTTAAGAGGGGATTGGACGGATTTCTGGAAGAAAAGTCCATCGTGGGCTATAGGCCATGATGGATTGTGCAACCTCCTTACATTAGTAGTAGGCTACTTCAGAGTACCGGGTACAAGGGAGTGGCAACAAGATGCAGGCATCTTGTTGTTTCGTGCCTCCCTGGGGCACCTGGTGGGCTGCTGTGAGATACAGGAAGCTGGACCTTGGCCTGATCCAGCAGGGCTCTTCTTATGTTCTTATGTTATGTTCTTTTCACATAGTTCAGTAGCATAGCTAGAGGGGGGCAAAACGGTAGGGCAGCAATGTAGTGTGTAAGCAGCCCCTCCCACTCGTGTCAGAGCCATTCCGGGCAGCAATGGCAACAGGCATGTACTCGCTGAACAAAACGGCATCTCCTGTACTTTGCTGTCACTGCCCAGAATTGGTCCAGTGGAGAGTGGGAAGGGCTGCTTACACAACCCTGGGGTTGCGGTGCCTGCAGTACTTAACTGCAGGTAAGTCAGTAGCATTAATCCCCCTGTAGCTACACTACTGACACAGCTGAGAATTTTCCCTACCCTAGTTATTCATATACTCAAAGTGATGGACCAGGGCAACACACCTCAGCATCCTTATGCATTATATTAAAAAACCTAGGATTGATGACGTGTCCACCCAATTGGATGGCTTAGGTTGAGTGGTCTTTGATGCCCAAATGACTGGATTTGCATCTGGCATAGCAGCAGAATACAGGCACTGTTATGAAGATTGGGAATTAGGCATTTTAACCTGGTCAAAGGTGAATTCATGTTTTGTTTGAGATTTATTTATGTGGGGCAATAAAGGTACATTTGCACCAGTGATGTCATGCAGGGGGAACGCGGGGGAACTCAGTTCCACTAGTTAAAATTAGGGCTGACTCCGCCCACTTCACTCTCCCCCCTCCCAATTCCTCTGCAAAGAGCTTTTCTTCTTGGTTGGCCGGCACTCAGAGGGATAAAGGGAGCAACTCCAGATTCCTAGGGGGACAAAGGCAGTGATGTCATTCAGGGGGAATGGACAAGAACGGGCGTTCCGGATCCTAATGGGCTCCGTGGCTGGTTCCGGGTTCCCGACAAGTGCCAATCAAAAGTGAGCTCCTGTTCCTAAATCATTTGAATGACACCACTGAATAAAGGTACATTTGCACCTACCTTCTCATGTGGTAGGCCCATTGGGAGCCCATTGGGGCGGCTGAGGAGCCCATTGGGGCGGCTGGCGCCTACCCTGGAGTAAGGGCGTGAAAGTGTCCTTGCCCCAGGAAGTTCCTGCCTGCTCCCAAGCTGTGCTGGATAGAGCTCAGGCCTGCCAGCCTGCCTGTTCCATCGCAGTTTAGGATTGTGCCCTAGGTATTATTTAACCTTGAGAGAAGCCTGCATCCTCACACTTGTTTTGATGAATGGTGTGGAGCTCCCCGCAAACAGAACATGCCACTGCAGCATGCACGCTCATCAGCATGCCCCTTCACAGGTTCAGCTCCAATCCACGAACATTCAAGTGCTGTTGCACTGATACTGGTGCACACCGTTGCACCAATACTGAGATGCATGCATCCCAGTCAATTCAGTGAGCACTGTTCAATGAGTGAATTCTTCTGGGTGGCCTCTATGTACAGTAGTGTTTGTCATTGTTTTAAATTACATTTTACAGTAATTTTTCAACTCATGTATTATCAGCTGTGGATCAGTCATTGAAAAAGGCTTTTAAATCCCATTATTGGGCCATTCATTTAGTTACAACCAGGGGTGGTTGTTTTGTTGTTGAAAACCACTTTTTGGCAGTTAAAATATCTGAATGAAAACACAGAACACCACATTTGGGGGTTTAAGTTATTTTCCATAAATTAAAATGGACTAATTTTCCAATTAGAAATAATACTGTGGCTACATCTGCTGACACTAAATCACCTGTATCATCTACCTAGTACACTTTTAAAGCATTTAAAATGAATAAACATGAGAACTTGGATGGAGAATGGAGAATGAACACACATAACACCATAATTTGCTGTTTTAATCAAGAAATTGGGGGGGGATCACCCCCAAAACATACACCTAGTTACAACATATACAGTACATTTGAAATGACAACCATATTCATTACAACTATATTCATTACTTTGCTAATATGAAGGGGACAGTTTATGAAAATGGGATGCCAAAAGGTATGCAAATGCCAAAAGGTTGGGAACCACTGTCACAGGGGACACTGTTATTAGTACCTTTGGGATCAGAGACATGGCACTCCTGACAATCAGTTGTGAGGAGCAAGCCTGGAAGAAGAGCATACTTGTGGGCTTTGTAGATGGAACCAATGGGCCACTGTGGGAAACAGAATGCTGAATTAGATGGGCCTTTGGCCTGATCCAACAGAACTCTTCATTATATCTTTATGTAATGTCTTAATGAAACAGTTCACTCCGTCTCCCTCTATCTTTCTATCCACTAGATGGCACTAGTCTTTCCATCCACTAGTCTTTCTATAGCACTAGTCTTTCTATCCACTAGATATCCACTTTCTATCCACTAGTCTTTCTATCCACTAGATGGCACTCAAGTGTCTCCTCTAGGGTTTGTTTTTTTTGGTCACACTACAGCACATACAGACTCTTGTTTACATTACCTATACCTGTGTGTAAAATCAAGCACCTTGTAAGGATTGCACCAGCAAGAGTGCAGTCCTAACCTGGAGTTTGGCCAGCACAAGGGCCACTCTCAGAATCAGGGAGGATGGCGCACGTCTGTGTGCTGGCCTATCTGACTCCGAAGGCACAATCCTAACTTGTGCTGGAACAGTCAGGCCTGTGGGGTGCGCTGTATCCAGTGCAAGTTAGGAAGCACCAGGAGCCTCTCCGGCACAAGGGCACATTTGCCCTATGGGTTCCTCAGATCTGCAGGCCGTGTGCGCAGGTCCGAATCGGGGCTGTGCAGCCCAAGGATGAGGCCTTGAATGTGGCCTAACGGCCGCATCCCAACCCCAACCCCCCTACCAGTGATGTCATTCAGGGGGAATGGACCAGAACGGGCGTTCCAGATCCTAACGGGCTCCGTGGCTGGTTCCGGGTTCCTGACAAGTGCCAATCAAAAGTGAGGTCCTGTTCCTAAATCATTTGAATGACACCACTGGCCGTTACCCAGGCTGGCACACCCACCGGCTAACCTACCCCCACCCAGAAACGCCTCCTGCTATCCCTCCCTCCTCCCAGAACCTCCCTTGCGCCAGCTGAACTTGGCTGGCTCTCCGTCAGTGGACCTGGGCCGATGCTACTGGTAGTGTTGGCCCAAGAGACATAGCGCCAACACGGGGGTGCCGCTCAGCAGGTCGTGGTTGATGCTAGTGAAATAGTGCCGACACAACAATGTTGCATTGGTGCTACGGGGGTGCTTGGGTTGCGCTCTCAGAGTGGTCCAAACATACTTTACGGTGTCCCTTGTGCTGGCCAAACTTTGCTGGTCTTACTGTGCCGGCCTAACTCCAGGTTAGGATTGCGCTCTGAATGTAGTAGATGAACCCTAGAACTGTCCGTTTGGAAAGAAAGAAACTCTGAGCCCGCATATTACATGGGCCAGTCATGGTCGGCTTTAAACATAGAAAGAGCATGTGAGAAAGGAATGCGCACAGGGAAGCTGCGATTTGCTCCAGTCCTTCCCTGGAGTCCATTTAGATAAAACAGAAAGTGTGGGCCAAAGGATTAGACAGGAAGGAGCAAGGTAACAAGGTATTTTTTTTCTTTCTGAGTTGGGGGGGGGGGGCACCAGCGGCAATGGTGGCAGGTGGCAGATCCACTTGGGCTGTCCCTGCAGAGATTGGCACATGGCCTGAAGGCAGAACCCTTGTTTTGAGATTCCCTCGCAGCAACCTTTAGGACGGTGGCCTGACTGAGTGTCATCTATAATTCCAAAGAACCCGGAACTGACTAACAACAAAAAATAAAATTTGTGAATCTGCTCTAAGCTCAGCTCTTACCAAACTAATAATTAGAAAACCAATAATTAGCTAGCAGCATGAAACTCTTTCTGATGCATCACAGAGTAATGCTGAGAGAATGAGAACTACCAGTTCAGTCTTGCCACTACACAATTATTCAGTAATATAACCCAAGGGAAGGACCATAGATCCACGGTAAAGTAATATCATGCGCCATCCTCCCGGACTCCAAGAGTGGTCCAAACATGTTTTATGGTGGCCCTTGTGCCAGCCAAACTTTGCTGGCCTAACTGTGCTGGCCTAACTCCAGGTTAGGATTGCGCCCAGTGGTGTCATCCAAATGATTTAGGAACAGGTAGTCACTTTTGATTGGCACTTGTCGGGGTCCACCCACCGGAAGTGACGTCATAAGCCAGAAGTGATGTTGTGGCAGGAAGTGAGGTCATAGCCGGAGTGATGTTGTGATTGTTGCCATGGATGTGATCATGTTTGTAATAACTTCAGCTTGTGGTTAGTGTTGATTTAATTTCTATTGCTTTGCTTTCTAGAGATGTGTAGATACATATTTTGCTTCAACTTCCCTGGTTAAACAGCAGGCTGGACTGTATTAGATTGTGAGCCCTTTTGGGACAGGGAGCCATTTAACTTGAATGTTAAATGCAAGGAGCCGGCAAGGAGCAGGAGGGGGAATGGGTGACCAAAAAAAGACCGTGTGGGGGCTGGGGCTGGGAGGAGGCTACAGGAGGAACCAGGACGCTGGATCTGCACGGCTGGAGGGAGCGGGAGCCCCAGGCAGCCTACCTTCTCACGCTGCTGCCTTATTCCCGGGTCTCCCTCGCTGCTGCTGCTGCCGCCGCCGCCGCCGCCACGCTGCCTGCCTGCCTGCCTCCTCACAGAAAGTACAGGCAACGGCTGCGGGCGTGCAGTACGCATGCGCAGCTCCTGAGCCAACCAGCCGACAGGGCTAGCTTCGAGTGGGCGGGGCCAGCTCAACTTCTAGGAACCAGTACTCACGTAGTGGTGCATAGTGGGTGCATGACATCACTGATTGCACCCCAAGTCTCTTGTAGCCTATAGTGTATGCTTTTTTAATAGACTGTAAGAACAAACCTTACACATTTGTGTGCCTAGAAACCAGGGGGTCAGAAAAAACCAGCAGAACTGAAGGAAGGCACAGGACATTGTCCTGACACAGCCAAGATGTTGCAGATAAGGAGCAAGGCAAGAAGAATGGTCAGTAGTTCGGTCTGAGGTCACCGTACACAAGTCAGGCAATAAAGCAGAATGCACAGCAACTCAATTCCACACGACTCCAACCTACCCTACTCAAACCCACACTGAGTAGAGGCAGCGTTCCCTTCTTTATACCACCGTTCAGCTACCTGTGCTACCTGGGAATCGGGCTGTTGGTCATGTACTCCCTTGCACAGGTGCTGGTAATGAGCTCTGGGCCTTGCCGGAAAATCAGCCAGGCTTTGCTGGCCCTGACATACATTGCTTTATTATTATTATTATTATTATTATTATTATTATTATTATTATTATTATTATTATTATT
>JAJKFI010000033.1:9842820-9855813 GCA_029204185.1 Lerista edwardsae
TTATTATTATTATTATTATTATTATTATTATTATTATTATTATTATTCACATATACACAGTCAAAATGATAAAAAGATCACAAATATCACAGACTGGTCTTTTATTAGCAATTCAAGCTCTAACCAAGAGCCTAAGAATTGTCCAAATATCTACGTAAGATGTATGATGTTCCCAACAGTGTAGATTTTTGTAGGTCAGACAGACTTATATCATTGACCTTCAAAGTTTCTAGATGTTTTTGTAAATTTTTTGAAATAGATCCAAGTGCCCCGATGATGATTGGCACTACTTTGGATCGTTTTTGCCATAATCTTCCAATTTCAATTGTCAAGTCTGTATATTTTATAATTTTTTCAAGTTCTTTGTCTTCAATTTGGCTATTACCCGGTATGGCAATGTCTATAAGGCATACTTCTTCTGATGATGATGGTGGTGGTGGTGGTGGTGGTGGTGGTGGTGGTTTTCTTTTCTAATTTTATTACACTTTGTGGAAGGCGCTTTATTAGCCACCCTCTCTTGGTGTTTAGCCAAGAAAGGTGGAATGCTATATATTAATACAAATACTGTAAATACAAACACTGTTTTGTCACTGCAGAACCAGGGAATCCGTTTTTTGCAGAGTTAACCATCATTCAGTCAGTCCAGACATGTAGTTTGTGCACATTTACAGTATTTCTTTATTTAAAATATGTATATCCTGCTTTTTCCCTCCCAACCAGGTCTGTACATGCAGACTGCTGAGGATGGGTAGGTTGTGCGGACAGAACCTGACGCTGTGATCTGCTCTCCTCTTTACAGCCTCACTGGTTGGGTAAACAGGGATTATATAATACAGAATGCAATCCTAACCTGGCATTGCGCCAGCGCTCTTACGCTGGACCAGCGCTGTCACAAATGTGCCGTCAGGCGCATCTGCGCTGCGGAATCACTTGCTTTAAAGTGCTTGCGCGCCCCAGCAGACAGGGCAGGGAGCGGGTGCTGCGCACTCCGGGCCGGGGGGTTAAAGTGCACTTTAAACCCCCGGCCTGGAGTGCACGCCCCGGCAGCTTCCCTCCCGGCTCGGAGGGCGCAGCGCAGTGATGTCATGCAGGGGGTACGCGGGGGTACACGAGTACCGGTTTCTAGGATTACAGCTGGCCCCGCCCATTCGCCCGCCCACTCGTCGACTCCGCCCTCTGCAACGTTTGAATTTCCTGCATGTTTGAGTTGCCTGCATGTTCTCAGAGCCAGGCAGGCAGGCAGGCAGGCAGGCAGCAAGCAGAGCCTTTCCTTTCCTTGCCACTGAAAAATGAGTTGCTCTGGGGTTTTAACATGATGCCAGGCCTCCTTAACATGTTCTGGGGGTGCTGTGGAATACTGTTGCAACTGTTGGGTCAGTTTAAAATCATCTGAGGTCTCAAAAAGGGCTTTTTTCATGTCACTTCCTGCCACGACATCACTTCTGGCTTATGACGTCACTTCCGGTGGGCGGGTCCCGACACGTGCCAATCAAAAGTGAGTACCTGTTCTTAAATCATTTAGATGACACCTCTGGCGCAGCGGCCGCTCCCCGCCCTCTGAGCCGGGAGGGAAGCCACACCCCGCAACGTCATGACATCATGACATCATGACATTGCGGGGGGGGGCGCAATGTTATTCCCTGCCATGGGCACGGTTCTGATTAGAACCGCCCCTGTGTGTGGTGGTGCTTGGAAAAATCCTGGAACTTTGAGCTCATTCATTCATCAAAGTTCCTTCTCTAATATATTAGTTTACGTATTTATTTTTCTGCCCCTCGACTCCGTGCTATATATTAGATGCGTCCCTCCAGCTAATAATTTTGGAGACCCTTGCATTACACCAACGTTTACTGACAAGTCTTGCAACATCCTATCAACCCATTTGCTACGTAGCCAGCTCCACACAAGAACTCCATGTGCATATCGCCACTGAACAGAGGTCATGTGAATTGGCCTTCGCAATTTGGTTTTACAGGAACACAAACACATTTTTTACTTGATATGCAATCCGTCCAAGCTATTGTCATGAAAATGCTCTTCGGTTATGCAACACGAAACCCTATCTCTAGACTTCTCTATAGCCTGGCATGTGACAGTGGACAAAAGGGTCCTGAATAATGGCCTTTGATAACCACTGGCTAATCTAAGCCCCTGGAATTTGTGTCACACCCAATTTGCCTGGACCAGTGAGAGCTGAGGCACTTGTTTTGCAATTTGAACATGAGCAGAAGAAAGAAAAACAGCCTCAGTTTGGAGATTACTGGGGGAAAGTTGCAAAGCAATTTCTCGCAGGAAGGAAGCAAAGGAGTGAGGTGCTGAAAGGGCATGTTGTTGCTTTGAGTGGACTGATGCTGCTTTAGAAGAGGCTGCGAGAGTCAACAGGTTAAGATTCCCGTATTTTGTGCTCTCCTGGGATGAAGGAGAACCCAATGAAAACTGACCAGAACCCACCTATCACTTGGAAAAAAGTATAAAGAACAAAAACATCCTATTAGAAAGACTTGATTGAGGGTTCAGTCCTAAACTGTGTTGGAACAGGCAGGCCAGCGAGACTGTGCTGTATCCAGTGCAGCTTGGGAGCAGGCTGGAGCCTCCATGGGCCAAGGGCACATTCACACCCTTACCCCGGGGTAGGCCCCAGCCAGCCCAATAGGCTCCTCGGATCGGCGCCTGCTGTTTAGCCCGCTGCTGCGCCAGCATCAACCCTGTTTAGCAGGCACAGAGCTGAGGACACCTTGCGGCATTAATTGGGGCCGCACAGCCTGGGGACAGGAGCTTGGATGCGACCTAATGGTCATTTCCCGGCTCTCCGGGCCAGCCCGCCTCCCAGTCCGCCCACCCAGTGATGTCATGCAGGGGGTACGCGGGGGTACGCGAGTACCGGTTTCTAGGATTACAGCTGGGCCCGCCCATTCGCCCGCCCACTCGTCGACTCCGCCCCCTGCAACATTTGAATTTCCTGCATGTTTGAGTTGCCTGCATGTTCTCAGAGCCAGGCAGGCAGGCAGGCAGCGAGCGGAGCCTTTCCTTTCCTTGCCACTGAAAAATGAGTTGCTCTGGGGTTTTAACATGATGCCAGGCCTCCTTAACATGTTCTGGGGGTGCTGTGGAATACTGTTGCAACTGTTGGGTCAGTTTAAAATCATCTGAGGTCTCAAAAAGGGCTTTTTTCATGTCACTTCCTGCCACGACATCACTTCTGGTTTATGACGTCACTTCCGGTGGGCGGGTCCCGACACGTGCCAATCAAAAGTGAGTACCTGTTCTTAAATCATTTAGGTGACACCACTGCGCCCACCCCACGCCCAGAAACGCCCTCCTCCCTCTTACGCCAGCTGAACTTGGCTGGTGCAGGAGCAGCATGGCGCCAGCTTCTGCAGTCATTGCTGGGCCGACACTGCTGCCAGCATCGGCCCTGCGGATACACGGGCATCCAAGACAGCGCTCTTGCACCAGCACTGCGTGCACCGGACTAATGCAAACGGCTAGCGTCGGCCCAAGGGCGCACGTTGGATTGCTTAATCCAATTCCTGGTGTTGGGTATAAATCAATAGTAATACAAACTCATGGTGATTTTGAACTCCAACCCTAAAATATAAGGCCTACTGTTTCTCTCTAGAGGGCTGTGCATATTCCTAAGCTGATACATAGAAGAAAATTCCCAGGACCCAGATACAGCTGTAACCTTGGGTGAGACTTGCACTGAGTCAGCGTAATAGCCATCCCTATGCATCCTGGGTAAAAGTATGTGCAAAGGAGGGATGTACATATGAAGGAGGAAGGGAGGGGGGAAGTACATTATTCTGCATGAGTGCTAGCAGTGGGCTGGGAAATAACCAATGAAGGAACAGTAAGGAACTCCGCCTCAGTAGTATAAATTGTTGCACCCATTTTGTGCAAGGGTGTGGTACGCAGCTTGTTCTGTTTTGGTATTTGCTTGCCACCCATATTTGCGAATATGACAATAAACCTTTCTTTTGAACCATATATTTGGGATCCTCCAGAAATTTATCCTTAACACTGGTTTCATTAGCCGCATTCAAAACTTTTGCTAAAAACATCATGTTACCTAATAACAGGCATTTTAAGCCTTTTGATTTTATATATACAGCACACAACATCTCAGCAGTGCAGTTGGGAGGCCAGCTTCTCCTTTGCTTGGCCCGCTCCTTCACCAGAGCACAAAGCATTCGTTGTGGAGGGTGG
This sequence comes from Lerista edwardsae, assembly GCA_029204185.1. Lineage (NCBI taxonomy): Eukaryota > Metazoa > Chordata > Lepidosauria > Squamata > Scincidae > Lerista > Lerista edwardsae. The sequence goes on from JAJKFI010000033.1 coordinate 9,847,027, forward strand.
CAGAGAAAAGAAATTACCAATTCAGCGCTGATTTCACTCTACCAACCCCTGGCAGTCACAAAAGGCTCTTTAACATTAGCCTCTTCCCAATAGCCGCCTAAAAGAGAAACTGCTTTATGTCTTAAACAGGAATTCATGGAAAAAATGGAGCTTGTCAAATAGCGAGACGGTGGACTTCCCAGGGTTTTCTGCCCCATGAGCAGAGTTTTCAAAATGTGGTTTTGGGCAGCTCAATCCTATACCGCGCTGGAACAGGCAGGCTGGGAGGTTGTAACGGCTGGCGCCAGCCCCCCAAAAATCATCTGGGTGTCTCCTGGCCTCTGGGAGTCCTGGTGGAGCTTTTCCCAGGGGAAACAACCAGGAGAATTTGGACACAGGCCAAGAGCCCCAGCTGTGGCTAATCTTCTTGTGGAAACACAGCTAATTATCAGCAGCTGGGTGTAGTTCAACCCGCAAGTGTCGGTGGGGGATTGGCCAGCTAATCCACTCCCGGCCATTCAGCTGGCATTTTGGCCAATAAAAGCCTGGCTTTGGAGCCTTTACTTGGCCCCCCGGACCTTGTGAACGCTAGCAGGCTGCGGTGTCCGGAGGGTCGCCTGAACACTCCCCCAGATTCTGCTGGAGGCTGCGTTGCCTGGGGCGGGATGCCCAATTGAAAGTATGGGTGCCTGGAGACACCTCTGGGGTTCAGAGGTGCTCCTATGTTTGTTAATGTTTGTGGTTGTTTGTAATAAAGTCTTGTCGTTTATGTGTAAAGTAGCCTTGAGCATCACTTATTCCTTCCTCTGACCAAAAGAGCCTGCAGCCCCTGGCAGGAGCCGTGGCTGTGGCAAGACAGAGGCCTGCGCTGTATCCAGCGCAGTATAGGAGGCAACTGGAATTCACCTCAGGGCAGTGACGGGATCCGCAAATGGAGAAGGGGAACACTGGGCGGGACTTAGGCGGGACTTACACATGATTGGCAGCCCGTCCGCAGCGTCCCGTGGCTGCCCTGGCCTCAGGGGGGCTCCTGCTCGCCGCAGAGGACGGGTGGGGGGCACGCTGGGTGCCTGGGCGAGCAGCGGTGGGGCGCGCCAACCGGGGGCAGCCCCCCCCCTGTTATGTATGTAGTGATTTCATCTGTGGGAGAAGTAATTAGTTACCCAGGATTGGTGGACCAATCACTGGAGATCTAGGCTTGGGCGTGGTTGAGTGGTCAAGTACTTTAGAGTGTGTGTGTGGGTTGTTTTTAACCTTGTATGTTGTGTCGGAATTAAACCGTACTAAAAGGACTTATGCTTCGTCTGGTTATGTTGGACCCACAAACATAACAGTGGCGACGAAGGTGGGATTTCAAGCCTGAGCCTGGATACTGACAAAAAGAAAAGTTATGGCTGTTCAAGGACAAATGGAGGCGTTTGACCCGGCATTCCCGGAGTTGTGGGAGACGTACGCCGAACGTATGGAGTTTTTTTTGGAAGCTAAGGGAATTTCAGATGCTGTATTGAAAAGAGCAACCTTGCTTAGCATTTGTGGAGCTGCAACGTTTGAAATTGCTCAAAGTTTGGTGGCCCCGAATGAATTGAGAACTACACCTTATAAGGATATTATGGGCCTTCTAAAGAGTCATTTTACACCACAACCTTCTCAGATTGCACGACGGTATGCCTTTTATAAAAGGGACCAGGCTGTTGGAGGCCAGGGCAGCCGTGGAACACTGCAGATGGGCAGCCAATCACGTGGAAGTCCCGCATAAGTCCCGCCCAGCGTTCCCCTTCTCAATTTGCGGATCCCATCGCTGCCTCAGGGTAAGGGAATATTTTCCCACCCAGGGTAAGCCCCAGAAGCCCCAATAGGGCTTCTTGGATCTGCGCTAGCAACATTGCTGGTGCAAATCCGAGAGGCCCAAGCATGGCTGACCGCGCTGGGACCAGGGGTTAGGATCTGGCATAAGCGTTGGATCCACGCTCGACCCCTCCAAGTGGGTCTGCCCACGGGCCCACCCTCTCTCCACCCTCCTGCCTCCCTCCTGCCTCCCCCCCCCCGCTCTCTCTGAACTCAGCCAGCGCAGGCCCAGCTTTCCGGGATGGCGGGGAGGCCGGGTTCAGACTCTGTGGGCCGACGCAACTGCTTGTGCCAGCGCTTCTCCCTCCCCGAGTGGCTCAGGCAGGCCTTTCCACACATTCGCAACACTCTTCGGCCAGCGCAACTGACATGCACTGGCCAAACAGGCGCCCGGGATTATACATGTATATAGTTACTAGCCTTTTGTTACCCGGCGTTGCCCGGGGGACAAAGGATCCCCAGCCTCTATTAGGAGAAGGAATGAATACAGGGACAGAAGCAAGCAAAGGAGCGTAATGAAATTGTCACACTCACGGAATTAGCCCTCTGGAAATAGGTCCCTCTCAGATCCGACTGGGTGCTGGAACTCTCTGGATCATTTGCAACTCTTTGCCACTCAGGCAGTGCAAACCAGTTTCACTTTCGCTTTGGATTAGTCCCTGTGTATCACATAACCTGCAGAATCGTTTGTGACCACAGGGTGGCAGCAGACCTGTAGTCCAATGCAATCCCCTTGGTTCCTGACGATCTGGCCCCCCTCCCCAAAAAACGGGGGGCTGTAGGGGGTCTGACCCCCGCAGTGTTCTTTGCCAGGCTGCAAGGTACGTGTGTGCCAAGTTTCGTGGCACTCGGTCAAGGCGTGGGGAAGCCTATGCATAACATACAGACAGACAGACATACACACACACACACACACACACACATACCCACGTCCGTTTTTATATATATAGATACATTTGCAACTAAGTCATGCATTGTGTATTTCAAGACTCCCGGTGCAATCCTATACTGCGCTGGACTGGCAAGGCCAACTGGCCTGTGCCAAATCCAACACAGTATTGGGGCAGCTGTAGCCTCCCCATGGCAAGAGCACGTTTGCACCCTTACCGTTGGGGAGGCCCCCCGCCGCCCCAATGCGCTACTTGAATCAGGTGCAGATCCAAGGAGACCACGTGGCCCAAACTGGAGTAACGCGGCCTCCCGATCAGGCTTAGGACTCGGGTTTAGGATTCAGCTTCATGGATTAGGATTCTGGTTGCACAATGTGCTGGCCTCCCTGCCCCCAAGAATGTTGCAAATGTGCTTTATGCTGCGTTTGCAACACTCCTGGGCTCCGCTCAAGGGATTTGTGTCAGCCTAATTCCAGGCTAGGATTGCATCCTAAGTCTCCTGTAAATTGCCAGCTGAATGGATTTTTTTGGCTGTGGCTGCATCTTTTTCCCTCCTGGAAATGAATGAACTGATTTTTTTATTTCTATTTTTTTGCTCACATGCAAACCCACCATTAACAATTTTTTTAAATGGCCTTTTTTGGGTGTCCATTGAGTCAGCAGCTCCTGCGACAACCCCTTTCACATAAAAAGTAACGGTTGCGCACAATAAATTAGATGTCAAATTTGCCAGCCAATAATGACGACATTTTAGGAAAGGAAAGGAAAGGGGGGAAGCAATAATCTCCCTGGGCTGCCAGAGGCTTGAATCTTTTGTTCAATGAATACTTGAGTTATTTTTATGAACAGCTGACCTAGATTCTCCGCCTGAATGAAAATGTTCTCCTGCAGTTCAGTAAAGTCAGAAATTCACATTGCCTGAAAGCTTTAAACACAGAAGGAAAAAAACAAGCTTCAGCTCTGAATAAGAAAAAAACTGTGTCCATTAGTCATTGAATAGATATTTTGTTATGGTCCTGAAACAAAAAAAACATTCATTCTCCATCATCTCTGTATGATTTCTGTATGAATCTGTATGTCAGCCTTGCCATTCCAGCGCAGTATAGGATTGCGCTCTGAGACAAACCTCTGCCTGAAATCATGGATAACCTCTCCCAGTGAATGCTGGTCCAAATGTTACTCACAACTGTGTGCAACAGAATCATAGAGATCTTCCAATCTCAATTTAAGATGATGGTACTGACCTTCAAGGCCTTTCATGACTTAGGCCCAGCCTATCTAAAGGACGGCCTTCTCCCATACGTACCTGTTCGCCCTCTTAGATCATTACATCTAAAGGGGCTCTCCTTCAAGTGCCCCCTCTGTCCCAAGGTAAAGGGATGGCAGCTCGGGGACGAGTCTTCTCTGTAATGGCTCCACAAATATGGAATTCCCTCCTAGAAGAATTAAGAACTACACACTCCCTCATGATTTTAGGAAAAATCATACCTATTTCATCTGGCCTTTGGATGATTGTTGGCTGTTTACCATCTGTCCTTCTGGTATATTGTCTTAGTTGTTTACTCCCCTGGCCAATTGACACTTCCCCTGCAATTTTTTTTTGCCTCACCCTCCAAATTGACCTGTTTTGGAGAATTGGGTCTTGTTTTCATTCTTGTACACTCTCTGTGTTCCCGTTAATGTTCAATGTTGTTGTTATGTTAATGTGTTTTTACTTAACTGTGGTTACATTGTATTTTGTTTGTTCTCTGTAAGCCGCCCTGGGCATTTGCTTCGGCATGGGAAAGCCGGGGTATAAATTCTTTAAATAAATAAATAATAGAGTTGGAAGGGACCTACAAGGTCATCTAGTCCAACCTCCTGCCTGTAGCAGGAAATAGTCTTAGAGCATCTCCAGCAGGTGCCTGTCTAGTCTCTGCTTGAAGGTCTCCAGTGAGGGAGAATCCACCACCTCCCTCGGCAATCTGTTCCACTGTCAAACCGCCCTTATCGTCAAGAAATTATTCTATTCCTGATGTCCAACCGGCGTCTCCTCTCTTGCTGTTTGTACCCATTGGACCTAGTTCCCCACAAACATACTGTCCCCATATTTGGACTGGATATTGATGTACAGTATCTGCCATGTCATCTTGCATGAACATGCTACAGATTAGCTGTCTTTTCCTCATCTAGCATAACCCACAAATCTGCATCACCACCAGCTGCTTCCAGGAGGCCTATTATATTTTGGGCAGTTCGGAGGCAGGGACAGGTGGGAGCGCCCAAGGTAAAGCTGCTCTGCTCGCTCCACTGACTCGCTCCACTGATGTTCATAGACATCCTGGCTGCAGCAGCAGGTGATATGCTTGCTGTGCTGGTGAGGAGCAAAGAGCAGGGCCTAATGTGACAACATTGGTTAAGGCCGCCCTGTGTAGGCAGTTCCAGAATGGAACCCCTGTGGATACTTAGGTCCCACTTGTATATAAATCTTGCAGTGAAGGAATACACTTGTTGTAATATAAACTGGTTTTCAAGAAAGGCTGTGACAAAACTCAGAGCGCAATCCTAACCTGGAGTTAGGCCGGCACAGTTAGGCCTGAGCAAAATTTTGCCAGCACGAGGGCCACCGTTAAGTATGTTTGGACCACTCTTGGAGTCAGAGAGGTCAGCACACAGACATGCGCCATCCTCCCTGACTCTGAGAGTGGTCCAAACACGCTTTACGGTGTCTCTTGTGCCAGCCAAACTTTACTCAGGCCTAACTGTGCCAGTCTAACTCCAGGTTAGGATTGCACCCTCAGTCAAACACCCTGATAAAAATAGCCTTTTCTCACACAGGCTTTTATTTAGTAAGTGTTTGGGATAACAAATTGCAAAGTAGGCCATTTGCTTTTCTCCAGAAGGACTCTTCAGCTGTTTATTTTTAGAGGCCTGTTTAGTGCTTTGGTTTATTTATATGTGTGAAAATGTGCTCAATATTTTATTTGCTTCTCTCTCCCCACTTCCCCTCAGTTCCTCGCTCAGATAGGCCTTTTTTTTGCTTGTCGTTCTGGAATAAAGTTAGGCTTGAGTTCAGAAACTTGGAAAGATCCAAAGAGCTTAATTGTGTACCACAGCAAAAAAAAGGTGCGGTGCACAGCTCTGAGCCAATAACAACCCATCAAAAGGCTTGACAGCCAGGACTTCAAAGACAAAAAGAGGAGAGTCAGAGGTGAAGGACCAGGAACCTGCTTATCAGAGGAGGACAAACATACACACCCACGAACATTGCCAGAGGGCACCACAAGAAGCCACCCACTCACCAAAGTACTGGAGCGAGACTAGAAAGAGGAAAGAATGGTCTGGTAGTGCATACGAGGAGCCAAACGGCCTCAACCAAAGCGGGTTGACAACAAACCTTGCACTGAAAAGGGTTGCTAAACCCTTTCTTTTGATTCACATACAGGATTAATTTTTCAGGACTGCCGCCTTAAATAATCTGGAACGATTTGTTCTCTGGGAAGCTTAATATGGAGCACTTAGTTAGGGTTACCAGATACAAACTGGGACAGAGTGCCTATACTTTTGAGCATTGCACAGAAGCAGGAATTTGGGCAGGTACAGCTCATCCTGGATTTTGCACCTGCCCAAATTCCCTCTTCTACCCAGTGGTTGAAGGTATAAGCACTCTGTCCCAGTTTACATCTAGTAACCCTTCACTTAGGGCTGTTTCACATGTTTTTTTCCCCCCACATTAGCTCTTTTTGTCCCCCTAATACACTTTGGTACCTGCAAAATATAGGGTGTTGGTTTTGACCGTCAGAATGGCCTTTGCAAATCAGACCAAGGTCCCTGCATAGTTCAGCTTACAATATCCGGCAGCAGCCAGAGAGGTCCCTCTGGGCTTTCGCAAACAGTGCAGGTGTTTAACCTTGTTGTTATTTGCCCACCAGAATCTGATATTCAGGTAGGGTGTTTTGAGTATGTGGAAGTTTCTTCTGGCCAAGGGCGTAGCTAATTAAAGTGTAGCCCAGTGCAGAGGGCAAAATGCTGCCCCCGAAGTGGCATCACAACAGGAAGTGACGTCATAGTTGTATTTTTGTTTTCTGTTTTTTTGGCCATAATCTTTGATAAAGGTATTATACTCCAGTTTGTTTTATTGCATTCTGCACTAAATTACCTTTCCAACGATATATAACATGATGGTTGTATTAATACATACCAAGGTTTTCTAATGATTTTGGCCACTGTCAAGCTCAGCTTGTTGCCCCCTTAAAGCTTGTTGCCCAGTGCAATTGCACTTCTTTAGCTATGCCCCTGCTTCTGGCTATCATAAGAACATAAGAACACTAGCTTTTTGTTACCCGGCGTTGCCCGGGTAACAAAATGATCTTCCACAGTCTATGCATTTTGCACCCCTTCTTGCCCCCCCCCATGCCGACGGGGGCCGAACCCGGACTCCAACTGCGTCGGGAGCGTCACCGGTCGCCTCGGCGACTCCGGAAACTATGGACTCGATGCCAATTTCGCCCGTTTTCAGCCATCTTCACTTCAGGCCCCCTATGCACCCCCACCCCCGGGGGCGCTAGGGTGGCCTGACCCCCAGAGGGTCTGTTGCCAGTCCGCAAGGCACGCACATGCCGAGTTTGGTGCGCGTCGCTCCAGGCGTTCCAGCAGGGCATGGCGGACGTTGTGTCTTGCACCGCTTCTCGCATCCCATGCTGAGGGGGGTGAACCGGACTCTGACGGTGTCGGGAGCATCGCCGCTCGTCCCGGCAACCCCGGAAACTGGATTCGACGTCGATTTTGGCCATTTTCGACCATTTTCACATGGGGACCCCCGTGTACCCCCACCCCTGGGGGTGCTAGGGGGTCTGACCCCTGCAGTGTTTGTCGTCAGGCCGCAAGGTGTATGTGTGCCAAGTTTTGTGTCGATCGGTCCAGGCGTTCCAGCAGGGCATGGCGGACGTTTTGTTTCACACCCCTTCTTGCACCCCACACCAAGGGGGGCGAACCCAGACTCCAACGGCATCGGGAGCATCGCCGTTCATCCCGGCGACCCCGGAAACTATGGATTTGACACCAATTTTGGCCATTTTCGACCATTTTCATGTGGGGACCCCCGCATACCCCCAACCCCGGGGGCTCTAGGAGGGCCCAACCCCCGCAGTGTTTGTGGCCAGGCCGCTAGGCTTCTGCATGCCGAGTCTGGCGCCAATCGGTCCAGGCGTTCCAGCAGGGCATGGCGGACGTTGTGTTTCGCACCCCTTCTGGCCCCCCATGTTGAGGGGGGGGCCAAACCCAGACTCCCACAGCATCGGGAGCGGCACCGCTCATCTCGGCGACCCTGGAAACTGTGGATTTGATGCCGATTTTGGCCATTTTTGACCGTTTTCACATGGGGACCCCCACGTACCCCCACCCCCGGGGGTGCTAGGGGGGCCCGACCCCCACAGTGTTTGTCGCCAGGCCGCAAGGTGTATGTGTGCCGAGTTTCGTGCCGATCGGTCCAGGCGTTGAGGAGCCTATGCGAAACATACATACATACACACAAACATACGCTCTTCTTTATATATATAGATAAGAAAAGCCTTGCTGGATCAGGCCAAGGGCCCATCTAGTCCAACTTCCTGAATCTCACAGTGACCCACCTGATGCCTCAGGGAGCACACAAGACCCTGCATCGGCTATTCTAAGGTAGCCTATTACCCTTGCACCACCCCCAAGGAAGACACCAGACTGAGGTTGGGGTTTAACTTTATTAAGGAAAAGTGACTCATTTTTAAGTCATGAAACCTACTGAAACCCGCCCCTCCCTCACCAGCCTCCCTCATAACCAAGGGTCGCAAATAAAAATTCCATGAATTTTTTTAAGTGATCCAATGGCCAAACTACATTATCATTGTGAAAGGGGGGGCTTTAACCTTTTGCCTCCAGCACCCCCCCCATCTGAACTCTCATCCTGTAGTCCCACGGAGAAAAGCTTTTCCTTGAAACACAATAAGGGGGGGGCTGTTGGGATCAGGAAGCATGAGAGACAGCACTAGAAAAAATATTGTGAGGGGCACATGCCGTGTTGCCGAAGCGAGGGAGAACTCACACAGACCAATGTGAT
>JAJKFI010000033.1:9875813-9919695 GCA_029204185.1 Lerista edwardsae
CCCCCAATCCCATAGTCCCCAGCGAAAACCAATCTCTCCACAACAGGCACAGAAGAAGCAAATTGTATTAAGGGGCAGACTTTGTCAAATTCGTTTTATACAGTGGGCCAAATAGCATTCAGGATGCCTGCTGAGGGCTGGAATTGATGTCATTAAGCAGGAAGTGATGTTGTTAAGCAGATGATGATTAGAAATAAGCACTTTTTTTCTCACATAGCAACTCATTAGCTGCGAATTCTAGAAAATACACAAACCTTGATCGTATTTTCAAGATAAGGGAGAGTCAACTTATTATGGGGGCTGCCCAATTAGCAGTGACCCCTCAGCACTGGCCTGTGGTCATCCAGGAAACTTCATGTAGGAGTGAGGTTTTAAACCTGGATCTTCAAGGATTAAATCAAATTATAGAACCAATTCACAAACGTGGCTCTTATTCAAGTAGACAGGCTTGTTGGCTGTAAAAAGCAGGGATGATCCAGATTGGAACCATGATGTGTGGAGGAGGAAGCCAGAAGCCCTTGCTTCTATCAGGGTCCAGATCTAGATTGGGCCCTCTCCCATAGCTTGTTTTCGCCACAGGACAGAAGCTTTAATTGGTGCTAATGGGATTTTTTCTTGCTAGTTAAAGTGAAGTCTGGATGGAAGACTCTGGGCTTAAGCTTGTCCAGTAGGAGCACAATCCTAATGTAGAGTTAGGTTGGCACAGTTAGGCCAGCCAAGTTTGGCTGGCACAAGGGCCACCGTAAAGCGCGTTTGGACCACTCTGGGAGTCAGGGGGGATGGCGCACATCTGTGTGATGGCCTCTCTGACTCCAAGAGTGGTCCAAACATAGTTTGTGGTATCTCTTGTGCCAGCCAAACTTTGCTGGTCTAACTATGCCAGCCTAACTCCAGGTTAGGATTGTGCTCTAGGTTTTATTATAGACTTTAAAAACAATCTGTTTGAGACCTTTAAGAGTATTTTTAGGCTTTTTGTTTTTAAAATGTTATCTATTGCTCCAGGTTTTCAGGCTGGGTTGTGAATGAATTATCAATAAACTGCTCCCTACATTTTTTGTTGTTGTTGTTAAAATTCTCCATGTTTCCAAACACGGTGCACTCAGGAAGACTGCAGTATCACTTTCACATGCTCATGATTACTGGTAATCTTTGGTGCCAGCAGTCATGTCCTACAAGGCCAGCCCATTTCAGGGCCTTCTGAAACCCTCGATAATCAGCCATGAGCCCAACAGCCGAAACCTGTCACATGGATAAGGCAAAGCCCAGCCAAAGAACACAGCAGAAGTACAGCTTCCAAACGGTTCAAAGTTAAGACTGCAAGTTTTAATAAGTTAATTATTGTAAGAGTGAGCAGCAAGATTACCAGGCAACTCACTGATGAATCAGTGAAGATAAATTTTAATCAATGGAGCTTGAGAGGTAAAGGCGCTATTGTTTATCTTTTTGGAGACTATCTTGGTTTCGGTTTGAAATTCATGTTCTTATTATTGGAGAGGAATAAAGTACACATAAAAAATAAGCTACGATTAAGCAGAATTACGGTTTAATCAAGGCAATATTAATAAAATATCCCTCCAAAGATGGGGGAGAGACTCGCTGCATAAAAAAATACTACTCTACATGGGAATCAACCAGGCAAAATGGCAATCCCTTTCTCTATTTCTAACACATTCAAAACAGGAACACCTACAACGAAGATGGAAGTTGCTGAGTAATCACTGAGCGCTGGAAACTTGCAGAAGTTTGAAACTCTAAAAAATGGTGGGGACATACAAATGTTTTGCTTCCAGGTTCCACTTGACCTGAAAGTGACTCTCAGCCCAATCCTAAACTGCGCAGCTCCCGTAGGAGCAGCAATCCCAAAACGGCTACCACTGCATCTTACGGGCACTGCAACAGCTATGGGATGCACCACTGGAGAAGGAGACATTTGCCCCCTTCCCCCAAGTAAGGGCACTGGCCTGGCACTGCCCTGGCCTATTTTGCTGGTACAGACTTGAGAACTGCATGTTGGGCTCTGCCGCCCAACATGGAGAATAGAATCCAGTGGCAGAGGCCACTACTGGTCCCAGCCCCCCAGATCTATTCTACCCTCTGCCCACTTGCACCCTCCCCATGCCCTCCCCCGCTCTGAACAAGTACACCACCAGCAGCGATATAACATACCGCCAGGCGTCAAATCTTACCGCGTCAGTTCTTCATGACACCGGAGCTGAGGTCCTACTGGTGCAGGCCCTGTGCTGCCAGTAAGCCCTTACCGCCAATGGTAGAAGTGCCTTATGACACTTTTGTGACACCAGTACCTGCGGTAGGGACTTACTGCCAGCACTAGGAACTATAGGATCAGGCTCTCAGCCCCCAGATTGACTGTCTGCTGCAAGGGTTTTGTCCAAGGGAGATATTATTAATCTTGTTGTTCCTTACACTTCAGCTGTCTACTGAAAAACCGAACCATTAAAATGGTAATAAAACCCCCCGTTATGTTCAGACTCAGTGTCACACACACATCAGGCATTTTTTTTCAGCCTAGCTTCTAAATCCATGTTTCTCAAACTATGTGTCAGGACCCACTTGGTGGGTCACGACCTGATGTCAGGTGGGTCACGGAAAGCTGGGAGTAGCCATCTTGGAAGCTGTAGACCTTACTCTTGCTATATTTCTTTTGTGAGTGTTAACAGTTTGAATTTTCAAGTGAGGGTTTTTAAAATTTTCTTTATTTCCGTGCTTTTATTGAATACTAGCTTTTATGTATCCAGCTTCGCCCAGGTGTTATATGAGCCATCCCTGACCCCTCCCAGTGGTTTTTGGTCACCCCCGGGCGTGTTTTTTTTTGTAAAAAATTACCCGGCGATGACCGGGGGTTTATTTCTCCCCCCCCTTGACCCCCCCCCCCACAGTGTTTCTTCCTCGTGTTTATTGCCAGTGTTTGTTGGGTAACCCTGGAAAGTACGGATTAGACGTGCAACCCCACCCCTGGGCGTTTTTTTTTAAAGTACCCGGCATTGCCCAGGTGTTTATTTGTCCCATCCTTGACCCTCCCCCAGTGTTTGTTGCCTGGCTGTGCAAACCCACCCCTGGAAGGGTTTTTTGTTGTTTTAAATTTACCCGGCATTGCCCGGGTGGTTATGTGTCCCATCCCTGATCCCCCAGTGTTATTTGTAGATCTTATTGGTTATTCAACATTGTCACGCGGGAGTCCTGTCCCCCCATCTCACCAGACTCACCAGCCACACAACATGTTTGGAAATGGGTGCAACTGCCACTTCAGATGGCCCTGTATAGGTTTCCCTGCGGGAAACCTATTTGCAGCGGGAGTCCTCTCCCCCCCCATCTCACCAGACTCACCAGCCATACAGATGGCCTTGTATAGGTTTCCCTGCGGGAAACCTGTTTGCTGCTGTTTGTCTTCAACTGTAAAGAGTTCAGTTGCTGCCTGAAGATTCCGCATGTCATTTGCATGTACTTTGCATCTCATCATGACATCATCAGAGCCTCGGAATGCAGTGGCTCAGCTCATAGCCACCCATAGAGAACCACAAATCCGCTTCTACCCGCACCCGTGGGGGCACGAGCCGTTCCAAACCCCCACAGCGATGGTCTCGGGGGGCCAAGGACCCGCGTGCCGAGTTTGGCACGAGTCGGTCCAGGTGTTGCGGAGCCTATGTGGAACATATATACACACATACGCTCTTCTTTATATATATAGATTTTGTCCTAATCTTGCTTTCTGTCACGGATGTTTCATGGTTGTGCAAGGGCTGCAGTCCAAGAATGCCAATTTGCATTTCAGAAGTGTTATTTTATTATGTTACAGTGACAGCACTTCCTGCTTGATGGTGTCACTCCTGGCTATGACATCACTTCCAGGTTAATGACATCACTTCCGGTGGGTCTCAACATGAGTGCCATTCTAAAAAGTAGGTCCCAGTGCAAAACGTTTGAGAACCACTGTTCTAAAATAATCCCACTATAATGTACATCTTGTATTTGCCAAGCTCAGGCAGAACTCTTCAAACGCAGATTTCATCTGCACACAATTCTAGCTCAGAGGAGTAGAAAAATCCTGGTCTCCTTTCCAGTTGTCATGCATTTCTGGCTTTGCTGACTGAAACATACAAACTTCCAGCACTCCAATGTCACCTCTGGCAATGTTTAATTTTATTTATTAAATACAGGTCTAGGCTGCTTTTCAACCAAGTCAGTCCTCAAAGCAACTTAACAAAATTAATCACAACAAAAAACTCCCAGGTTTTAATTAAAAACCTAGAAGTCTTTCACTAAAACTTTTTGGTACATTCATTTGTTCCCATTGGTTCCAGGTCTCATTTTCTCTTGTTGTTGTTCAGTACAACTCTTCGCAACCCCATGGACCACAGCACGCCAGGCCTCCCTGTCCTCCACTAGCTTCCGGAGTTCACCCAATTTCATGTTCATCGCTTCGGTGACACTATCTAACCATCTCATCCTCTGCCGCCCCCTTCTCCTTTGGCCTTCGATCTTTCCCAGCATGAGGGTCTTTTCTAAAGAGTCCTCTCTTCTCAGGAGGTGGCCAAAGTATTGGAGCTTCAGCTTCAGGATTTGTTCTTCCAGGGAGCAATCAGGCTTGACTTCCTGGAGGATTGACCGATTGGATCTCCTTGCAATAAGGGGACTCTCAAGAGTCTTCTCCAACACCCTAATTCAAAAGCATCTATTCTTCGGCGCTCTGCCTTTCTTATGGTCCAGCTCTCACAGCCATACATTGCTACTGGGAAAACCATCGCTTTGACTATGCAAACCTTTGTTGGCAGGGTGATGTCTCGGCTTTTTATTAAGTTGTCTAGGTTCGCCATAGCTTTCCTCCCAAGAAGTAAACGTCTTTTAATTTCATGGCTGCAGTCACCATCTGCGGTGATCTTGGAGCCCAGGAAAATAAAGTCTGTCACTGCTTCCATTTCTTCCCCTTCTATTTCCCAGGAAGTGATGGGAGTGGTTGCCATGATCTTCATTTTTTTAATGTTGAGCTTCAAGCCAATTTTGGCACTTTCCTCTTTCACCCTCATCAGAAGGTTCTTGAGGTCTTCCTCACTTTCTGCCATTTGAGTGGTATCGTCTGCATATCTGAGGTTGTTGATATTTCTCCCAGCAATCTTGATTCCACCTTGTGAATCATCCAGCCCTGCCTTTCTCATGATGTACTCTGCATATAAGTTAAATAAGCAGGGTGACAGTATACAGCCTTGTCGTACTCCTTTCCCAATTTGAAACCAGTCAGTTGTTCCATGTCCAGTTCTAACTGTTGCTTCCTGACCTGCATACAGGTTTCTCAAAAGACAGATAAGGTGGTCTGGTACTCCCATCTCTTCAAGAACTTGCTACAGTTTGTTGTGATCCACACAATCAAAGGCTTTAGCATAGTCAATGAAGCAGAGGTAGATGTTTTTCTGAAACTCTCTTGCTTTCTCCATAATCCAGCGAATGTTGGCAATTTGATCTCTAGTTCCTCTGCCTCTTCGGAAACCAGCTTGTACATCTGGTAGTTCTCGATTCACATACTGCTGAAGCCTAGCTTGTAGGATTTTGAGCATGACCTTGCTAGCATGTGAAATGAGTGCAATGGTGCGGTAGTTCGAGCACTCTTTGGCATTGCCCTTCTTTGGGATTGGAATGTAAACTGATCTTTTCCAGTCTTGTGGCCACTGTTGGGTTTTCCAAATTTGCTGGCATATGGAGTGCAGCACTTTGACAGCATCATCTTTTAAGATTTTGAGTAACTCAGCTGGAATGCTCTTTTCTCATTTTCTCTTGCATTTGTATTATTCTCTTTCCCCAATGCACTAACTTGTTACTAGCAGGGATTATTTTTTAACATGGGGATAGTCAAAAATAGCATTCCCCACCTGCAGTCTGCAGTCCTTTCTACCTCCCCAGATTTCTACCATCTCATTCATCTGCATACATAGAGATCTGGGGAGAATAATAGCAATATAATAGCAATAATACCAATGACTATGTTAAATATTTCATGGCCTACATGTGTACATAGACATATGCACCACATACATTACATTGTGCACCATATACAAATTTGCTATTATTTTTGTTGTTTATATACTGCTTTTCAGCATACAGAGAACTCTGATACTATGATAAATTAAAATATGCACTGCCTCTGCAAGTTGTTCCTGCAAAACCTGACCTCTTGCTAGGAAAATCCTATTTTTAGATCCCCTTATGCTGCAGAATTGTCCAAGCTACATCTAAGTGTACCTAGAGACAAAGTTCAGCATCCATTATGCATTTTTCCCGAGACTTCTTGATAGCAATGGATTGGTTACCATGGTAAATACAACTCTGTTTGCATATAGAGAGAAACAGCAGAGGGACTGGAGGGAGGTTGGAAGGACACCATCAGGCCTGGAACAACATGGAGACCCTTTTAAGCATTTTGCAATTTAGCGCTCTAAAGCAGAAGTCAGTTCCTCAGAACATCATACATAATTCACGGAATTTAGAGGCCTACAGGAAGAGCAAGCATGATGTCAAAAACACAGTTATGAATTTGGACTGGGGCAACGGCATAGCCAGCAGGGGGCAAAATCGTACGGGTTTTTTTACAGCTCCCAGCCAAGCCATCCTCTCCCCCAGCCTCTCCCCCTGGCTGCCAGAGCCAGTCAGGGCAATGAAAAAAACGCAGAGACTCGGTTGGGAGTCATGAAAAATGTACAATTTTGCACCCCACTGATTATGCCACTGGACTGGGGAGTGCACTCTTAAGAGCGCTATCCTAACCTGCTGTTAAGCCGGCACAGTTTGGACGGCACAAGGGCCACCGTAAAGTGTGTTTGAACCACTCTCGGAGTCAGGGAGGATGGAGCATGTCTGCCTCTGACTCTGAGAATGGTTCAAACACGCTTTACAGTGCCCCTTGTGATGGCAAAACTGTGCCGGCCTAACTGTGCCAGCCTAACTCCAGGTTAGGATTGTGCCCACAGGGCTTCACATACATATGTAAAGGGCTTTACATACATATGTTTTGAATTATGGGAGAATGGAAGAAGAATAAAGCCACAAGCCCCACTCCTTGACTTCCCCTAATTTACCCTAGCATTGCCCCATAGCCTTTCTACACCTAGTAGCCAAGACTAAAGGTTAAGGGAGGCTACGTTCCCTTTGCTCTGCCTTTCCATTTGGGCACTGCTTTGGAAGAATCCTTTGGCTCCAGAATAACTCAGGGAACTCCTTCTTTGGTGATGTCTTGTACCAGGTTGCTGTGGGCTCTGGGGCAAAGCTTGACTCTGGGCCCATCTACCCCCTGGCTGGCACTGCTGCTGCCACAGGGTGCTGAGGCTTCAGTGATCAGTTGTTTTGGCCCTGCAAGGAGTCAGAGCACAATCCGACAGCACTCTAGAGTCAACGCAAGCTGCTTGTGTCAGCTCTGCGGTGTCGCGGAAGTGCCATAAAGCACTTCCGCACCAGAGTGAGGCACCCAGGGCTGATACAAGCAGTCCCGTCAGCCCTGCAGCGCCAGAGCAAGGTAAGCCTTACTCCGCAGGGAAGCCGCTCCTGTGCCAGCCGAGTCCACAGGAGATCATCTGGGCAGGAGAAAGGCAGGAGGGAGGGTGTTCCGGGGTGGGGCAATAATAATAATAATAATAATAATAATAATAATAATAATAATAATAATACATGTATTTATATACCGCCTTTCTTAAGATCACTAGATTTCTCTAATGACTGTAACTCAAGGCGGTTTACATAGGCAGACTTTTATTCACAAACCCAAAGGTTTTTACAATTTACAGAAATGTTCTATCTTTCAAGAACAACACTCATACAGATCTTTCTTTCTGGATTTAGCCTTCTTTCTTAGCCACCCGTCTGTCTTCTGCTGGCTGATAAGAGGCTTCCCTGCTCCCACCAGAGACGCAGCTGACTTCAGCACACTCCTCCTCCCACGAGGCAGCTGGAACTCAGCTTTTAATCAGCCGCAGTTTGCAAGGTCTGCCGCTCACAGAGACTTCCGGTAGTCTCAAGCTCACGACCTTCAGATCTTCAGCTGTCATCTTCGGGCAAACGGAGGCATTAACTCTCTTGGCTAAATCTTCTGCCAGATGTGCCAGATGTGAGAGCCAGATGCACCATTAGGCTGTCCCCAGGTCCTGTCCCCAGGTCACACGGCCCTGATATGCAGTGTGCTTGGACCTTTAGCAGACGCAGATCCAAGTAGCCCATAGGCACGACAGGCGCCTACCCCAGAACAAGGGGACAAACGTATGAAGGCTCCAGCCTGTCCCCAACCTGCGCTAGATGTGGCACAGGCTCACCGGCCTGCCTGTTGCAGAGCAGTTTAGCACTGCGCCCTCAGTATCCCATGTGGCAATTGCATGCTGGCATGCAGGCCTTTTTACAGCATGCTCACGGTGCAAACCAAAAGACCAAAAGCCATCTTCAGTATTTTAGTAGAAGTGCCATTCATGTTTTCCATTTGGAAACGAATTCCTAAAGCCAGGGGGTGGGGCGGGAGATGTGAGCGACAAACCAGTCAAGCATGCAAAGAATTTGGCAGCCTGTTCCAGTCACATAAAAGTTCCTTATGAAATAGTTCTGCATTTCCACTATGTCCTACAGCAGCTAAGTTCAGCCAAGGCAAAATGTTCCTCTTCTCCTACTCGAAACCTTGCAAACTGCAGAGCAAAGAGAAAGGCATGAGGCAGCAGCATGAGTGTGCAAAGACAACGCCACCGTTTAAAAAAAATATGTACGAGTGGAAAGCAAAACATGTCAAACTGTGTTAAATCCGAAAAGACACATTACAGGGAGTCCAGATGCCAGGCAAAAGCTATAGAAACAAATTAAAAACACAACACATTGTGCTTTTCTTTGGTCTCATTAGACATATTTTCATTGTGGGGGCTTGTTTTGTTTTTGTATGAGAGTTTTGTTTTTTTTACTTAGACATGAATTTTCATTTTCATCCAGTTCTTGATGCAATACAATGCAATGTAATTCCCTTCTTGGTTTTTTCCCATTATACTGTAGATGTTTGTGTTTGGTTGTATTCCTATTCAGCATTCTAATCAATCAATCAAACACGATTTATATACCGCTTTTCAACACACAGTTCACAAAGCGGTTTACAAGCTAATAATAATAATAAAGTTGAATTTATTAAAGTTGAATTTAATAAAGCCCTGTCCCAAAAGGGCTCACAATCTAAAACAATGCAGAACACCCCCAGCAACAGCCACTAGAAAAGACACTGCGCAGGGACAATTTAGTTAGCAATTTTGTTTGATACCCCAATAAGCATAGAGAGATAGAGAGATAGATGCCCATCATTATGCTGCACAGAGTGTGGGTAGACAGTGAGCATTTGCTGATATGGGAGAAAATAAAGGGATGCACTCACCACTGTGGAGGGGATTTACTTCTTTGCCTTGGTGACTCTGAGTAATTGAGGACAAAACTTGCTCTTCTCTTCACAGCCCTACCCCTTTATCAATACCTACTAGTAATAATGGCTATATGCTGTCTCTAGGGCTATATGCTGTCTCTATCCCTCCTTTTGGTGCATAGTATTGTGATTGGGAGCACAATCCTATCCTGGAGTTAGTCCGGCACAGTCAGGCCGGCACGTTTGTCCAGCACAAGAACACCGTAAGTATGTTTGGACCACTAGGGCTGCATAATCCAGAACCTGGATGAGCAATACAAAATGTTGGCAAACATAAGAACATAAAAAGAGCCCTGCTGGATCAGGCCTAAGGCCCATCTAGTCCAGCTTCCTGTATCTCACAGCAGCCCACCAGGTGCCCCAGGGAGGCAGGAGACAACAAGATGCTTGAATCCTGTTGCCACTCCCTTGCACCCGGTACTCCGAAGTAGCTCACCACCAATGTAAGGAGGTTGCACAGTCCATCATTACCTATATCCCACAATGGACCTTTCCTCCAGAAATCCGTCTAATCCCCTCTTAAAGGTGTCCAGACCAGATGCCATCACCACCTCCTGTGGCAAAGAGTTCCACAGATTAATAACCCGGTTTTAATAATGTAACCCTGCAGTCAGAGGCATTCCTTGGGGGGGCAAAATGCTAAGTTTTGCAGGAGCCTGAGCGCAATCATTTTTAGAACGTAATCCTAACCAGGAATTAGGCAGGCACAGTTAGGCCAGCAAAGTTTGGCCGGCAAGTGTCACCATAAAGTATGTTTGGACCACTCCCAGAATCAGAGAGGCCAGCACACAGACATGCACCATCCTCCCTGACTCTGAGAGTGGTCCAAATGTGGTTTACGGTGACCCTTGTGCCAGCCAAACTGTGCTGACCTAACTGTGCCGGCCTATCTCCAGGTTAGGACTACGCCCTTACTGTGGTGGCAGGGCTGCCTTCTTGAGCATTTATTGAGTTCCATATGCAGTGGATCAGGACTATTCAGGTGGCCGTGCATTTCCCTTCACCTGGCCTTTGATATGAGCTGAGGTATGGTTGGCTGTTCATGAGTAATTATGTACACAGGGCAGCCCAATCCTAAGTAACGCCAACATAGTAAGGCTGGCATAACAGGGCTGTGTCCTAAACTCCATTAGGAGGCAGCAGCAGCAACATCCAGGACAAGGGGAGGTTTTTCCCTGACACCTGCGCAAGTCCCAGCCATCCTAATGGGACTGCTCGAATCTGCACCTGCTGGTTTGCAAAACAGCAGGTGCATGTGCACAGGAGCGGCTCGAATTGGGGATGCCCAGAGGCGGATCTACAGGGAGGGCAAAGCTCTAAGTGTTGCAAGAAGCTTTACCCTGCCATGTAAATCTCTCCTCTCCCTTGCTGCTGTAGCCAGCAAGCAATGCCAAGATGTTGCTTTTCCCTGTGAGGATTGGCTAAAACGGTGCAGGAGAGGAGTGATTTCCACTGCAAGGTAAGGCTTCTTGCAAAACTTAGAGCTCTGCCCTCCCTTAGATCTGCCTCTGGGGCCGCCGAGGCTGGGGACAGGGATTAGGATTTGGCACTACAGCCGTCCTGCATCACAACCCCCATCTCTGCCCACTGCGGTGCCCAGTTACGCCCCCATCGTGCCTCTGGAACCCCCTCGGCATGGCCCAGCGGTGACCACGCAACACCGATGCTCGACCAGCACAAGACCGGCACTACTGGCAGTTGCGGCGGCGCCCAAGTGTTGGCACTGCTGCTTGCGCCTGTCCAGTGCCGTACTGCCAATGCTGATGTGCTTAACAGCACATTTGTGACAGCGTTTGGCTGGCGCAAGAGTGCAGCGCCGGCGCAACAGGGGTATAGGATTGCGCTCTGAGTCAATTTCACTTTGCATAGGGCTCAATACATTTTCCTTGTCAGCTTGTAGGAGGCAGACTTCTCTCTCCAGAGGGTTTTTTTTTTTTTTGTGGCCTGCGTTCATTGGATCGGGACCATTCTGATGGCATTCCTCTTGGCCTGCCCTTCAAAATAGACTGAGGCACAATTACCTACTGGTGAGTAAACGCACACATGTGATTCAGTTTCACTTTCCATTGGGCTCAATATACTTTCCTTGTCAGCTATCAGCAGTGGTGTCATTCAAATGATTTAGGAACAGGAACACACTTTTGATTGGCACTTGTCGGGAACCCGGAACCAGCCACGGAGCCCGTTAGGATCCGGAACACCCATTCTGGTCTGTTCCCCCTGAATGACATCACTGGCTATCAGGTTACGGGTTCACAACCCTTCAACAATTGGGTCCTGACCCACAGTTTGGGAAACAGTGCTGTAACAGGTTACAGGTCCCGAATACTGGCCAGCCAGTACTCTTGCTAAGCAAATAAACCAGAAGGTTTATTAATGGTTCTTACTACACAGCAGTTCTGAACGGAAGCCTCCACTGGGGCCCTCAGACTGCGGGTGCAATCCTAACCTGGAGTTAGGCCGGCAGAGTTGGGCCAGCAAAGTTGGGCCAGCACAAGGGACACCAAAAAGCACATTTGGACCACTCTCGGAGTCAGGGAGGAAGGCACACATCTGTGTGCTGGCCTCTGTGACTCAAAGAGTGGTCCAAACATACTTTACAGTGTCCCTTGTGTTGGCCAAACTTTGCTGGCCTAACTGTGCAGGCCTA
The DNA here is from genome assembly GCA_029204185.1 of Lerista edwardsae. Lineage (NCBI taxonomy): Eukaryota > Metazoa > Chordata > Lepidosauria > Squamata > Scincidae > Lerista > Lerista edwardsae. The sequence goes on from JAJKFI010000033.1 coordinate 9,887,900, forward strand.
ACTCCAGGTTAGGATTGAGCCCTCTATCTACCTGAAGGGAGTGGCTAAGGCATAAGTGGTTCCTCCTCTCCGAGTCAGTAAGTATGACAAAGGTCGGTATGAGCTGGAGAGTCCAGAAGAGGCAGAATCTGAGATTTGCCCTGGGAGAAAAAACATGTGTAACCTATCATTGCTCATGGAAGATTTCTGGTATATATCTCTATTCCAGTGCTCCAATCTGTATATTGTATATTGATAAATAAAATATTACAAAAGCGCTGCAAACCTCCAGTGACTTCTTCTCCGAAGGAACCCTGAACCAAGTCATGCTGTGCCCCTGCAACATCTCACTGCTCAGAGAATTGGGGCACAACCAATGGCGTTCCATAGGGGGACACTAAGCATTGCAGGAGCCTGAGCTCCTGTGTATTGTGCCCTCCCTCGCCATTCGTGGCTGAGAGAGCTGGCTTGGAGGCTTTGCTCTCAGATCTGTGAATGGCTCTGAAGGCGAAGGGGAGAGACCCCGTTACACAGGAGCTCAGGCTCCTGCAGCACTTAGCATTTTGCCCCACCCATAGGAATGCCACTGGGCACAACCATGTAATACATAATATGGTACCCAGTGTGCTGCTGTTTTAGCATATTGGGTACCAAGATGCATGATTAGCATCCCTCTGTCTTCAGTTTTGGTCCTTCAAAGTTTGTTTATCCTTCAGCATCCTGCAGGCAGGTAGTCGTTGGGGCAGGGATACAACCTTTTTTGCCAGACCGTTTTTTTTAGGAAGCAACTGGATAAGAGAGAAGAATGCCTGAGAGTGCCAGTAGAAAGATTCTGTTCTCACCGGGATGTTTGTTTCTCTTTCCCCTCCTTGCCATGTGTTCATGACTATGCTTGTTATTTGGATAGGAAATAAAGTTTATTTGAGCTGGGGGTGAAGAAAGGTGCAAGAGGCTGGAGAGGAGGGCAGACACTGAAGCCAGGCATGGGCGATCCCCTGTAAATAGCAGTCAAGAGCTCTCACCGAGTGCTGGGACTGGTGACCTTAGACCTATTGTACCCACGTCCCACATGCAGGGCAGGGCAGGTACACTCAGGCTGTCAGGCCTGGCTGGAGTTCCCTGCTGGGCCTGACCTTTTCAGTCCAGGCGTCCTAAATCAGCGAAGCTCAGTATAAAATACAAGACAGCCCCAGTGAAGATAACTAGACCATAAAGAGTAAAGGTGAAAGTTGGACTGTACTCTCTGTTTGAGTTATTCATGGTTTGTAGATGATGCAATAAGTCCTTTCCTGCAGCAGTTGTTGTCCAGAGTACAGTCTTGAATAGAAAACCCCCAGAAATGTCCTACCTCATCCTATTTTATGTTGACCTCCCCATTTGGGAAGAGGCAGAAGGTGGTGAGGGTATCCACAGACCCTCAGATCAGTGGTTCTCAAACTTTTTAGACTGGGACTCACTTTTTAGAATGACACTCATGACCCACCAGAAGTGATGTCATTAACCTGGAAGTATGTCATAGCCAGAGGTGGCATCATCAAACAGAAAGTGCTATCAGAGTGATGAAATCAAATGACACCCCTAGAATGCAAACTGGCATTATTGGACTGAAGCAAATGCACAACAATGAAACATCTTTGACAGAAAGCAAAATTAGGCCAAAATATAATGTCAAAGCACTGAACTAAAAACAAAATTTAAAAAAACTCACTTGAAAATTCAAACTGTTAACACTCACAAAAGGAATATAGCAAGAGTAAGGCCTGCAGTTTCCAAGATGGCTGCTTCCAGCTTTCCGTGACCCACCTGACATCAGGTCGCGACCCACCAAGTGGGTCCCGACCCACAGTTTGAATAACACTGCCTTTGATTATTAGAATTGGAGGTTGATGGGATTTATCTCACACCATGAATAGTTCTCCTTGCCTCCTCATGATTTTCTTCCAGAGCAAATTCTTTGTTGCTGTAGTAGAATGACATTGTCAATTAATTTTGATATTTTGAACACACATAAATATGTTTAAAATAGGAACTAAACTGCATTACACTGGGGGAACTGAGCCATAGCAGTTGTATTTCTTACATTATTCTGACCAAGCAAAGTGGTGAGCGAGGACTGCAAAAGCAGAATTCCTTATGTAATTGTCTATTCTGCATGAATGTTATGGGGGTGAAAACAAAACATCAGGCTTTACAGAGTCTACTCATTCTGACTCATCCCCTGTGGTATGCAGCTAGGCCAACACTTTAAAAGGGCTCTTTTAACATAATACTAGTTCATTACACTGTCGAATGAAGGTTGACTGTGTGTTCCTTCCAGCACTGCTAAATCTTATTTTGGAAAGCCTGTTCTTGTGTCAACCAGCAGCAAATTTAGGGTAGCAAGTTCCCCTTGTTCCAGACAATAAAAATGGTACTGGCAGTACCGCATTTCATCACTGCTGTAATTGATTAACCAGAAGTGTTGCATTACAAAACTGAAGGAGACATTCAGCAAATGCATTGTAACTCAGGGGCAGCTTTCCCAGCAAAGAGGTTTCCTGCTGTAGGTTTTTCTTACGTCTCTCCTTGGAATTGCTACTTATCTTGCAGCAGAGGCCAAGGCGTATTTTTAGCAGGAACTGCTTAGGATTCAATTTAACATGTGGCTTGAAACGTTCCCCCTTTTCCACCTGATTTTACTGCACATTTCACAGGCATGTTTAAAATCTCCCAAAGGGTCTTTGCTTTATGAGCCTCCCTGGCTTCAAAGAGGACCACAAGCACATTTGACTGACTGAAGTTCTGCAGCCTTAAACACTTGCTGTGTGGTAAGTTGAAAGGAGATGTGTAACTAGGGCAGCAACCATGACTGAGGAGGGTCTGGTCAGGAAACAGCCGCAAGAGGGAAAGAAATGGCCTTCTCTAGCAATGGTCGTCTTGTTGTTTTTTTCCATCAAGGAGTCAGTTTAAATGTTCGGTGTGCCAAGGAGTACAGCTGTATAACAGCCGCTGCCACCGTCTCCTCCTCCTCTTCTACTTCTTTGCAATTGTTGCTGATATTTCTAGCCTTGTTGATGGTCACTCACTGGTTTCTTAGATCTTACTCAGGGGCACAGTCCTAATCTGCAGTTAGGCCAGCACAGTTAGGCCAGCAAAGTTTGGCCAACACAAGGGACATGATAAAGCATGTTTGGACCACTCTCAGAGTCAGGGAGGATGGCACACATCTGTGTGCTGGCCTCTCTGTCTTTGAGAGTGGTCCACACATACTTTATGGTGTCCCTTGTGCTGGCCAAACTTTGCTGGCCTAACTGTGCCGGCCTAGCTCCAGGTTAGGCTTGTAGGGCAAGCCACATTTTCTTTCGTGCTACCCATTGAACCCTCCAGTAGGGAGGTCACTCACCAGAGGGGCATGCGTGGCAACCAACTGGTGTTCATTCTACAGATGTAGCCAATCCATTGTAGTCTGTTTTTGGATTTGTTCTTCAACTGCTGGATGATAGTGCCATTATCTGAATTGTCTCATTACACTGGCAATCACAAAGAGAGATACCCAAGATCTGTCTCAGGCTGCAATCCTGTACATGCTTACACTGTCCCTATTCACCCCTGCGCAGTCTTTCTAGTGGCTGTTGCTGGCGGTCTGCCTTTTTTTAGATTGTGAGCCCTTTTGGGACAGGGAGCCATTTAACTTTATTATTACTATTTGCCTGTAAACCGCTTTGTGAACTTCATGTTGAAAAGCGGTATATAAGTACCTGTTGATTGATTGATTGATTGAGTAGGCCCTATTGAACTCAGTGTAACTTACTTCTGAGACCTGCATAGGATTGCTCTGTCAAGCATCACATTTGGAAGACCTCGTGCTTTTTCGTGTCTGATTTGGGCAGTCTGAGCAGAGTCCACATAACAGCAAAGCTTTTAAATATACATTCCATGCAGATGGGAAACATTTCTTTTTTATTCTCTTGGTGTGTTTTTTCTATCAAATTAAAAGAGACATACAAGCCAGGCTACTTCCTTCCATATTTTTTGTTGTTGTTGCTCAGTTGCTAAGTCGGAACCTCTCCAAAGAATCGAGATCCTGGGGCAATTTGTTACAGGACTATTTTTTCTAACATAAATTTGGGGGAACCAGGATTCAGGTTGGATTTTGATTGCGCCTTCCATGATCCTCATCCAAATTCCTCACTGGACAGTTGCTATGTCTCTTGAAAAGCAACCCCCCCCCCCATAGGGTGGATACCTGAGAGAAGGTATTTTTAGGAGTGCTGGCCAGATGCTGTTCACTGTACAACATATTCTTAGTGTAGAAAAAGTTACCATGAAGCCTGGCACAAGTGAAAGCTATTTTAGCACAAACAATATGAGCAGGTCTGTGACACAGTCTCCTGCTACCTGAAGGGGTACACTAGATGCCTTCCCCTTTACCTGGTGGAGCTCTTGTAAAGTGGAGGCAACCAATTTTGTGCCCACATTGTGTTTTAGAGCAGAATCCTAGCCTGGATTTAGGGCAGCACAGTTAGGCCAGCAAAGTTTGGCCTGCACAAAGGACACCATAACGTCTGTTTGGACCACTCTCGGAGAGAGACAGGCCAGACACAGACATGCGCCATCCTCCCTGACTCTAAGTGATCCAAACGCATTTTCCGGTAGTCCTTGTGCCGGCCAAACCTTTCTGGCCTAACTGTGCTGGTCTAATTCCAGGTAAGGATTGCACTCTTAATAAAGTTATCTGGGCTATGGAGTGCCTTGAATTTCCCTTAGGAACAGGTAGGTGAGACACAGAAATTTTTTTAACAAAAAGCAAACGAAATTCTACATATGAGAAATGTTTTTTTGCTGCAATTTTTAGCAAACTGTGGTTAAGTGAAAAGAATTGCCTCAATCCCAAGGTATCCCAATTTCTGATTTTTATACATCTATAATAAGAACTGGCCCAACATATTGACTCATATTACATGATTGTATCCCACAAGCATTGAAAAGTCTCACTATTTGAATTCATGATTCCTTGGAAAGTTTATAGTGTCCATGGCATACCTAGATACCCTGGTGCCCAGGGCAGTGACATTGTCATGTCACAATGTCACATAATTCCATGATGTCACTTCTGGGTTCTCCCGGAAGAGGTGGTACTGGTGGCAGTGGCTCCCCCAATCCTGCCGCTTTGAAGGGGTGCCCCATTTCTTCTCTGGTAGAGACTCCCACCTAAAGGGGTGCCTCTTCAAGGGGAAGTCTCTACAGGAGAAGAAACAGAGGCAGCAGCCAGACAGGGAAGCCAACATCACCCAAGCCTCCTCCTCTGGGAGAATCACTGACATCAATTCCAGGTTCTGGTGGCTTTGTGGTCTTGCTGCTACCTCTGTTCCTTCTCCTCTAGAGGGGGATGTTCCTTGAAGGGATGCCCCTTGAAGGGAGCACCACTGAGGGCACAATCTTAACATGGAGTTAGGCAGGCACAGTTTGGCCAGCAAAGATTGGCCGGCACAAGGGCCACCGTAAAGCATGTTTGGACCACTCTCAGAGTCAGGCACACATCTGTGTGCTGGCCTCTCTGACCGAGAGTGGTCCACACATACTTTATGATGTCCCTTGTGCTGGCCACTTTACTGGCCTAATTGTACCCAGCTCTGAGCTGCTCGGACTTGCGCCTGCTCTTTAGCAGGCAAAAGTCCAAATAGACCCATAGCAGCCCTCAAGGTAAGGGGAAATTATCCCCATCCCCTTGCCCTGTGGTGAGCTCCTGCCTAACTTTCATTACGGACTCTTGGCTTGCCTGTTCCTACACAGGTTAGGATGGGGCTGCGTGTGCTCTCTCCCAGCACAGAAGCAGCTTACCTGGGTGGCTCCGTGATGTGCCTTATAGCACATTTGTGACAGCACTGGACTGATGCAACTGACACATGCTGGCCCAAAGGAGCCTCTGGATTGCATCCTAAAACTGCAGCAATGACAGGTCAGCCTCCACTGTGATTGCACAGGTAGCTCCCGGAATGCTGTGTAGTGTGACATTGTCACATCACCAGCATACTTCCGGATCTGCCTGCGCAGCCTTGGACCTCACTGCGTGTCACTAAAGAAAATGATAGCTAGCTAGCTAGCAAGCAAGCAAGCAAGCAAGCAAGCACTTGGGAAAAGAGCTGCAGAGCAATAAGCAGCAAGCACAGAAACAGATCAACACTCTTCACCTGCACGTTGTAAAAATCATCGATTCCCATTCTCATTTTCTATATGCCTAGAGCAGATTGGCCCTGAAGAGCATCGGGCCTACACCTCATGTGAACAAAGTATATTACCACAAACATGCCCCACAACCCGCTGCAGCAGTCAAGGGTTCCTCAGCGGACATGTTCCATGTGGTCAGGGTTCAGTTATCTCCGTGGGGTTAATAAATCTTTCCCATTTGCTTTGTTTCTTCGGGATCTTCTTCGCCTGCTTTAAAAGACATGGGCTGTGAGCAGCTTGCCTTATTTATTTTTTTACACATTTCTACCTGTCCATCCCCCTATCCGTGTTTTTTAACATGCCTCAGGAGGAGGTTAAACTGTGCTGTTCTCGAAGGAAGGTTCAGGAAAGACTCTAAAAAGTCTTGTAACAGCTGCATCTGAAGGCTGTAGTCAGTCCAGGAAAGCTTATGCTAATAAATGTGTTAAGTCTTTAAAGGGCCACAAGATTCTGTTGTTTTTGCTAATACAACAACACAGTTATCCCTTTTAGGAGGAATAACATAGAAATGCTGCAAATTTACTTATTTGCTGGATATTTTTTTTTAATAGAGCAGAGGAGGGGTTGTTAAAAGGCTTATCAGTTTTGTTTATTTTGTTTCTCGAACGTTCTTTTTTATACCAAGACTCGATAAACTAATGACTGGGATTACAATCTCTCCAAGGAGATTTAGAGAAACATATATGAAGGAGCTGCTGCTTCTTTGTGACGTCTCCCGCCTTGTTTCCCCTCACGCTAAACAGAGAGAGGAGCGGCGAGAAGTAACCTAAAGGCGCTTCCCCCATTTTCAGTTAATAGCACTGACTCATTCTTCTCCTCAGCCCCACATCTCGCGAGACCAGGTCCCGCCTTGTAAACGCGATGTCCTTTTGGGCGCTGGTAGATCTTGGAGCAAGCCGAGCGTGGGGCGGGGGAGGGGGGAAAGAAGAACAAGAGGAGGTCGCCTGGCACGATGAGTGACGGAGGGCCGCAGCCAACGGGATCGGCTGATGGCAAGCGCTGACCCAATAACGCGCCAGTGTGGGCGTGGCCACGCCGGCGGCTGATTGATCCCAGCCTTGGCTACGGCGTTGTTCAGTCGGAGCTAGAACATTCTAGAGGTAAGTGCTCGGCGGCCATTGCAGACCTGCCCCTCCCCCCTCTTCACCCCACCTCCTTCTCTTCACCCTAATGCCGCCGCCGCCACAGCAGGATTCGGCTGTGCGCGCGCGCCCCCGCCGCACTCTTGTCCCCCCCCCACAAACGCGCGCGCGCGCCTCCGCCAATCTAACAATGCTGCCTCAGCTGACTGTGTTTCCCTCCCGGCAGAGTGACCGGCACGGCTGCTCCCGCTGATCCCCGCCCGCCTCAGGACGCTCGGACCCCCTCCCCTCTCCTGGCGGTTGCGGCGTCCGCCTCCTCCGCCGTCGACCACCGGATATATAACAAGCGTCCGGGCGCTCGGCTACCCCCCCAACCCAGCACCATCGTTCTCCTCGCACCAATTCGGCTTCGTCGCAGCCCGGGGCGAGCAGCGTTGGGTTTATGTCTGTATTGGACGAAAACGGTGAGTCTTCCGCGGGAGGGGAGGGGAGTGGCGGTTGCGCATACGCTTGCGGGGGGGGGGGGGAGGGGGGGGGGGGGCGGTGGGAGGGGGAAGGTTGGCGGTGGTCGCGGGGGAGGGGCCCTGTTTTCTCATGGTGTGGGGGCGGGAAGGAGAGCCGCAAACCGGAAGCCACCAGCGACCCGTGAGGGGGCTGTTGAGGGGAGCGAAAGATGCCGTGCGGGAGGGGGGGAAGCCCGACCACGAGAGGCTGGCAGGCGGGAGGGAGCGGCCGCCTGAAGCCTGCGAAGAAGGTCTCGTAGTTTCCAATCAGCACCGCGCCAGATAAAGGGGGGGGGGGGGGGGGAGCGGGGCCTCTCTCGAGGGAGCGCCGCCGGGGTGGGGGGGGGAAGGTGAGCCGAAAGAGGCGCTTCTATTTTGTGGCCGCGGCTTCCTCAGGTGGGCCTTGTCTTGGCAGGGGGGTCTGCTCGCAGGAAGGCGGCGCGCTACACAGGGATTGGGGTATGTGGGGGGCGGGAGGAGACGACGGAGCGGGATCGGCCCTTCTCCCTCTTCCACCCCCTCCCCCCCCCCGCGCCGCTTGACAAGATGGCGGCTGCCAGGAGCTCCGCGCCTCCTTCCTCGTGATGCCGAGTGAAGGGAGGGGCGGGAGGGGAAATGGATTGGACGTGGGGGAGGGAGGGCGCGCTCTGTGGCGCAGTTCCTAAACCCGCAGCGTGGCGGGGGTGGGGGAGCGCGTTTCCTTCTCTCCTCTGGGGGTTTAGAAAGTAATGGTGGAGTGGGGGAAGAGCAAGACAGAAACAAGCGCGTGCGCGGCGGACTACCGCCGCCTCGTATTTAAGCGCTGACTCAGCGCTTAATTGCTGCATTTCTGAGTCATTCCGACACGCGGGGAGGGGGGTGGAGAAAAAGAGGAAGTGCCATTTATACGGGACGGCCTCGAGGCGCGTGCGTCTCCCTTCCCTTCAGCAAAAGCAGCCAGGTTTTTTTCTCTCTACTCCTTCAATGAAGATTCTTTCCTCCCTCCTCTTTTTCATACTGCTTCAGGCACATGTTAGGTAGGCCACATGGGTAGGAAAGTCCCATCTTTAAAAAGTTTCATAATAAGTGCTCCTGCTTGGCCTTGGAAGCGAATACTGCTCCTTTAGACTGTTTATATCGTCTTCAAGTAAAAAGGTGGCCTCCTGGTTGTAAGATTTTTTGCTCACTGGTATAGTACACCTCTGAACATAAAGTTACAACGAAAATGGGTGTCTGCTGTCAACATGCTTTGAAGCTGTTCTAAGTTGGCTGTTAATATTTAACTGGAACTGCTTTGAATGAAAGTGTTCCCTGGCAGGTAGTTATCAAGCAGCTACACAGTGGAATGTGACAGACTGTTACTGTTTCTGAAATGAAGCTAGTGTGCAACATAACTGGTTTACAGTTGTATCATCTTGGTATCTTGGAAAAAATCAGTCTTGTACTTACATCAATATTAAATACGCATTTGTAAGTTTGACAATCAGGAGGAAAGATTGTTTTATTTTCTGACTCATAACATTACAAACTCCGAATAGTTGCAGAACCTGTGTGTCTTTGAAGAGTAATAAACATGCTACCTGTTCTCTAAGTATTCCTAGAATATTTGGAAGCTTAGTCATACTTGACACCAAGTTGAATTGCCAGAAAACTGGTGTGGGATCAGAATACATGAAAGTTTATGCATACTATTAGAATACTTGTTTTGTCTTGTAGAGCTGTTGCGCAGCCATTGGTACCTGTATTGGGGAAATATAGCATACAAGCAAGAACCTCACAGCCTCGGTGGCGAAAAATTTTTCATGTCAGAGACCGAGAACTCTTGCAATCGTTTATGTCATCACGTCTTCTCCAGACAGAAGATACCAAAAAGTTGCAATCAAAGATCTCTCCATCTTATTGATAAAGCCACTAATAAGCCAAAATGTCTGTCAATGTCAACCGCAGTGTTTCGGATCAGTTCTATCGCTACAAAATGCCCCGTCTGATTGCCAAGGTAACTACTTCACTATTTAGTATCAAAGATCCAAGTTAAATTTCAGCGTATTTTTAAAACATCTGAAATTTGAATTGCAATCATACATGCTTTGAATAAACCTAATTGAACATAGTGGTGCTTCTGAGTAAATCTGCAGAAGATTACACTAGTGAAAAATTTCGTGTTAGCACTGGATTTAGTTAATGCAGCTAACCCAGTTTCTCTTTCTAGGTTGAAGGCAAAGGAAATGGGATAAAGACAGTTATAGTCAACATGGTTGACGTTGCAAAGGCGCTTAATCGGCCTCCTACGTGTAAGTTTTTGCATATAATGCTAACGGGAAAAAGTGTTGTTCCTCAAAGGGAGCACTTGTGTAACAGCTTGAGGTACTGACAGTGGCAGAGCCTTACGTGGACTAAACACTGATGCTGTATATAAAATAGATTCTGCCTTGCCCTGTGTAAATGTTGCTAGTTAATTCAGACCTTTTTTGTTATGTGGAACAATGGCAGTGGTTCCAAATGTTTTTAGAAGCAGGACCCACTTATCTGGACCCTCCTAGCTTTATCAGACATTTTAAAAAGATGTAGAAAGAAAAGAATATTAAGTAATAACCATCTATCTCCCTATATTTACTGTTGCTTGCAAACTGTAGGAGCTGAGCTCTTTGCAGAGTAATAAGCAGTTACAGTATCTAATTTTTGAAGCCTCAGGGCTGCTTTAGGCAGTTATCAGATCTTTCCTTCACCCTTTGGTGACCCACCAAAAATCAGGTTGTGACCCATCAATAGGTCCAAACCCACAATCTGTACTGTGGTGATCTGTGGGTATTGCTTTAGAAAGGAGGATTCAGGATTGGTCAGAAGTGCTAGACAAGCTGTACTAAAGGAAACTCTAATCAGGTCTGTTATCTGATGGTTCTACATAAATATATCGAGAAATGTGGAAGGAGATATTTAATGCTGTAAACCTAAACGACGTGTCAAGTTTTGTAATAACTTTTTAATGCTTTTTTTAAAGATCCCACCAAATTTTTTGGTTGTGAGCTGGGAGCGCAGACCCAGTTTGATATTAAGAATGACCGTTACATTGTCAATGGATCTCATGAGGCGAATAAGCTACAAGACATGTTGGACGGGTTCATTAAAAAATTCGTTCTCTGTCCTGAGTGTGAGAATCCTGAAACTGATCTGGTAGGTGGTACTTTTAACACCATATTGTGATAAAAGTATCTTGTTTTCTTGAGTTAAGTGCTCCTCAAGGCATCTGTTGGGTCCTTGAAAGATACAGGAAGTTGATCTGGATGAGCTTTTGTCCCGATCAAGCAGGGCTCTTGTTATACTCTTATGTGATACAGAGTAACTTGTATTTCAGCCAGGTAATAGTCCCAGAACAGAACATGAATCAAAGGCACAGTTCAGCACCTTTCTTGATGGGGAGTCTGCTAAGGAACCGTATGTTTGGTCATAGGGAAAGGCAGTCTACAAATAGAATTGGTCTTATTGAGGTTTAATTTAAGGGCATTTTATTTGAACTTCAAGCTTTAGGAGAGAATCAAGCATTAACTATTTATCTCTTTTGGCAGCATATCAATCCTAAGAAACAAACTATTGGTAACTCTTGCAAAGCCTGTGGCTATCGAGGCATGCTTGACACAAACCATAAACTCTGCACGTTCATCCTCAAAAACCCACCTGGTAAGTCATATCTCTGATATTTGGTATCTGTAAGGTGGATAACATAGTTAAGCAACTTGATACTTAAAGTAGTATAGGTGCCTATATTACTCTATACTATTCAGTCGGCATCTTTCAGTTAGTTATGCAAGCAACACTCTGTGGCAAATATCTAGTTGTTTGCTTCAATTTAAGCTTGCTATAATAAATGTAGTCTGACTTATTCCAGTGGTTTCTATAGATGAGGTCATCTGTTACATAGGCTCCAACATCGCCTTAACTGCTAGTATTCACCATGAGCGAATCATCTTGATATAAGGTGACTGCCTTCCACCTGCAGTGTTGCCATACAGTTGTTTCTGTCCTGAGTACATGTGACTAGCGAGGTTTTGCTAATGCTCCAGGCTGTAGTGCAGCACAGAGATGCTGTACGTTTAGCATTACCCGAGTAATATTTAATGAGGCCAATCATTTTTAGCTTTTATTTACTGCTTGTCCAAGGATTTTTATTGGCAAAAAAATACCCTGGTTCACAATGCATGTTCAAAAAATGTGAAGCTTATTCAGTGTCTTTTAAAGCCTGCTTCTTTATAAACTTTAAAACAGTACTAGGAAGCCTTTTTAAAGGGGGGAAGATATACATGTAAAACCTGTTGCTTGAAAACCTGACACTTGTTTTGTAAAGCTACTGTTAACACATCTTGCTGTAATGATAAAGTTCCTTTGTTTTCCTCCCATCAAAATTATTTCAGACAGGATCTGTTAAAAGCCATGGCAGTAAAGCTGAGTATTGGCTTAGCTATGGTTGAAACAGACACGTGTTCCGATACAGCTTGATTCTAAAATGTCTATTGAATGGAGGCTCTTTTAATATTTGTAGAGAGCAGTGACACTGGTGCAGGCAAGAAAGAGAAAGAAAAGAAGAATAGAAAAGGCAAGGATAAAGAGAATGGTTCTGTGTCCAATACTGAGATGCCATCACCACAGTCGGCACCACCAGAAGAGCTTAGCCCTCCAAATGTAGGGGTAAGTAGATTTCATCTACAGAGTATCTAAAATTTGGTGGTAAAAATCAAAGCCCTTGGAAAGTTACGTGTAGCACCGATGTCTAAAAAGCATGTAAAAGTTGCTATAGAAATGTGGCCTGCTAACTTTCTGAGTTTTTTAGGATGACGACGATGAGATCTGGGGTGAAGACACAACTGAAGAAGCCCAGAGGCGCAGAATGGATGAAATCAGTGATCATGCAAAAGTCCTCACGCTGACTGATGACCTAGAAAGAACTATTGAAGAGAGAGTCAACATACTATTTGATTTTGTAAAGGTAAAAGTATACTGATACTTGTTTGTCAAAACTGCTGAATTACCTCATTCTCTATAGATATACAAGCTATATAGCTTGTGGACTGAATTAACATGCATAATTAGATGAGCTGCTGTATTCCAAATTGATAATTGAACTGCTAGTATTGAACGTATACCCTATTCTTACCACCACATTGTAAATTACTTTAAAAGGAAACTCAGTAAAATAGATTTAAAATGAAAAATGTGTGACAAGCACATTGCCCATTAATGGAAAGGAATAACTAAGCATTCATTTACAGAACTAGAAACCTGAAAGATTGCCCAATCCTGAATATCCTGTGAAATTGTTTTTACTTGAAGATAAATTTAGGATCTTTAAACGTTTTGCATTGAAAGGTAGCAGACATTCTGTACTGGTAAAGAATTTTAGTAGCATCATTGATATTTAACCAGGATGGTAAAAATACAGTGATGGGTAAAGATATTAAGTAAAATTGTTTTCTCTTCTAGAAAAAGAAGGAAGAAGGTGTCATAGAAACTTCTGACAAAGATATTGTTGCAGAAGCAGAGAGACTGGATGTCAAAGCTATGGGCCCTCTGGTTTTGACTGAAGTCCTGTTTGATGAGAAGATAAGAGAACAGATAAAAAAATACAGGCGGCATTTCTTGCGTGTAAGTCCTACAAGTTTTAGTCATCATAGATGAGCTGTCAACTGCTTGTCTAATAAGTAAGCAAATTCACCTGTTTCTCATCTATTTTGATTCACTCCATAGTTCTGCCATAACAACAAGAAAGCTCAGCGATATCTTCTTCATGGCATGGAGTGTGTGGTAGCTATTCATCAGTCTCGACTAATTTCTAAAATTCCACATATCCTGAAGGAAATGTATGATGCAGATCTTCTGGAAGAAGAGGTCATTCTGAGTTGGGCAGAAAAGGTTGGTACACTCAATCTTGTCTTGACATGTTCCACTGTAATAAGGGCCCATAACATCTGGTTTCACTTTGAAATTCTGAGACTTCAATAGCTCAGTGTTAGCTTAATAGGGCAGGGAAGAGAATAAATGTTTACTGAAGGGAACACAGAGGAACATGCATTCTTGTGAGGCACTGAACGAATGAAGGCATGGTTATATTAACACTGCAAAAGTAGTAGGAAACAGATCTTGGGATTATGAACTGCACCATGGCTTCCTCTGAAGTGTTGAGATTTGTTGAAATCTCATACATAGATGAGCCTATAGAAACTCAGACATGATGGTGAAGATAGAGTATTCTACATAATTTTGCATGGATCTCCCCTCTTCAGCTTAGACTTCTAGATCCTACACAAACCTGTGACTTGTATGTGCAACTGGTGCTAGTTCTTGTGTTATCCAGGTGGTAGGTATTGTCTAGAACTGTAGGTATTCTAGGTGACTTTAAAAAATTACAGCATAGTAATGGAAAAAAGTCAAAGCAGCAATATAAAACGGATCTATGTCATGTGTAAATGTTTCATATTTTTTCATAGTCCTCAAAGAAATACGTGTCTAAAGAGCTTGCCAAAGAAATTCGTGTCAAAGCAGAGCCATTCATTAAATGGCTGAAGGAAGCTGAGGAAGAATCATCTGGTAATGAGGAAGAAGAGGACGAAGATGAAAATATTGAGGTAAGACTGAAGATTGTTCAAGGAGTGTTTGAAACTCCTTGGAAAGTTTCTGGTGTTGGAATGGAACCAAGCAGCCAGTGATAGCCTTAATCTTCTGCCTTGGACCACTTTTTGGTTCTTGCTTGACTTTCTGGAAGGAAGCTGTCCTCAAAATCCTGTAGTAAAGAAAGTATCTATAAACTAGAACTATGGGATTTCAACCCAACATTCTCTAGCACACAAGTGTAAAATGCCTTAACACATAACTCCAGTAAGATTCAAAAAGCAGGACAGTGTTCTATATGTAAGCAACTGCAATGTGTGGTCTTGCCCCTTGTTATTGACTACAGTGTAAAAACTATTTCTGGATCTCTGAGACAGCAGAGTATTAAGAGTGGCTTTTGTTTTCCTGCCATGCGTCAATTCTACAGACTGGCTGTTCATGCACTATGCTGTGCTGTCTGACCCATAGGAAATGAGGGAGAAGCTGTGTTAGGGTCTTAAAAATACTGGGGCTCTATGTTATCTGCTGGCCTGACATCCACAGATTTTAGCACCCATGAATGCTGAGCTGGCCCTGCCCCCAATCCCAACCGGAGAAATTCTGAAGTCCACACAGGCTGTTCATTAAAACCAGAAGTTGCCTTTAATAGGCTTCATTCTGATGCCTGCACATCAGATGGCAACAATTTGAGTTCCAACTGTAGGGAAGCAGTGGCAAGCAAAAAAAGTAGTGCACCTTTTGCTGGGGGCTTCTTAGAGGCAGCTGGTGGAGCTCTAGAAAATGGGATGTAGGGCTGCTTGGGCCTTACCCGGGGGGGGGGGGCTTTTAAAAAGATTTTAACTAAACTTTCTGTTCTTTTAGGTGGTGTACTCCAACACAGCCAGTGTACCTAAAGTTGAAACTGTGAAGCCTGCAAACAAGGATGACGACATTGATATTGATGCTATTTAAAGTGAATCAATCTAATTTCCAGTGTTACACTTCATACCTCTCTGTAACTCTTGCCAGAAGTGCAACATGTGTGCACAAGCTTAACATCGTGCTACACTTTTTGAACTCAAATGTATCTTACCGTGACTGGTATTGTAACTAAGCTTAACAGATGAGAGGCATAATATACCAGCAAACTGATCCAAGTTTGCTAAACAGCATGTTTCTTTTAAACTTGTCTTGGACAAATACTTGGAGCACATTTATACAGTTGTAAAAATAAAGGATTTGGTTTTGGAATCTTCAGATATCGCCCACACTTATCTGATACTTATTTGATATAAACTACTAGAATTTCTGGGCAGAAAAGATGCATGAAAATCATCATGCGTACATTGCAGCAGTACTTTGAATTCCAGTGTGACCAACAACCGAATGCAAATACGATCTGGTTTAATTTATTTCTGTTGAGAGTGATGGCAGTTTAACACATTGCAATTAAAATTGGGTTTAACCATAAATTCAGTTTCTATTTTAGAGCATATTATATTTAGAGATAATTAAAATGCTAAACTTATTCATGCAACTCATTTGGGGGTCTGAAGTTGGATAAGTGTCTTAAAAAAAGGAACAATGTTTTAGGTGGTCTGCAATCTTTCACTTTCTTCACCATTCCACTCCTTTAATCAAGCATTTTAGTTACTAGCACAATAATTTAAAAGTAGGTAATGAATACTACCCAAACTTTAGTCAAAACCAGGAAGTCAAAATGATCAATCTGAATTCAGTTTGTTAATCTGTATTTTTAAATCTCAAATAAACCAGTTTAGATGCTGTTCTGCATAGAATACATCAAATATAATTGAACTAAAGTATATGGCTATACGTCACTCTTGTGGATAAGTCAAGGGCAAGTTAGAAGCCTAAAATCATGGAATTTGCTTTGGTCCAAGGATATGTTGAGTGTAAAACCTAGGGGTATATAAAGCTGTCTGATTTTTACCTGAGGCCAGATCCTGAAAAATGACTGGCCAGTAATGGTTAAAAACCTTACTGAAGAGAAATAAAGTGAAATCATAAGCATTAAATTCATCAACTTAATTAGCACAACCCTATAGCAAGCCTGTGAGCCAGAATCAAAATGTCTTGTTGCTGTAACATAAGATGTTTAAAGTTTCTGGACATCCTTCAAAGTCTGATACTTTCAGTGTCCCAAAATAAATGGTGGGCAGAAGAGTTGATATACAAAACTATTCTGCAGCCTGCCTTGCTCCACTAGAGGTACAGGACCTCACTCTGCCACTTGGTTGTGACCTACCATGTGACTTACTGCGTTTATATGGCTCAGTTTAAAGTGTACAATTTTTTACTTTAACCATATATACTTGTATATATCTTAAATAATTGAAGTAGTGCAATATTCCCATGTCAATACACGACATTCTAAGGCAGCTGATGGAACTGTCAGATTCCTTTATCTGTGTAAATAACTTTTATAGGGCTCTTCAGCAACTAATCCAATGTGCAATGGCAGGTTTCAAGGGAACTAGAGTGAGTAGAGGAAATTTCTGAAGGAAGCTTGCTCTCGCCCCCACCCCCAGCAGGTGAAATGTGAAGTACAGAATGGCTGCAACCTGATACAGCCTCTGATTGGTAAGATAAGTTAATGTAAAAGGTAAAGGTTTCCCCACGACCGAATGGTCTAGTCGTGACCGACTGTAGGGGGCGGTGCTCATCTCCGTTTCAAAGCCTGTGAGCCGGCGTTTTTGTCCGATCATGGTGGCCAGCATGATTCTACGCTGTAGCGCACGGAACGCCGTTACCTTCCCACCAAAGTGGTTCCTATTTATCTACTTGCATTTTAGGTGCTTTCGAACTGCTAGGTTGGCAGGAGCTGGGACAAGTAACGGGAGCTCACTCCGTCACGCAGTCTCGAACTCCCAACCTTGCGGTCGAAAGCCCAGCGACAGCGGATTAACTTGCTGCGCCACCACGTCCCATCCAAATTAAAAGCTTAAATCTCAGCATCTCTTGCATTTTTTCCTCCCTCCCGCCCCCACAATTCCACAGAACCCTTTTTATTCAAAAATTAAGCATAGAAAAACAATGGGAAGAGTTTGCCCCAATTAGGATTAATGGTAAAATGGCAGCAAGAAGGAACTGTATAGTAGCTCTCCCTGTATCAGTAGGTATCGTATTCAGTTTCTTATCTACAGTACTCACCTTTGTGTTGGCTGACACTTTGCAAATGGAAGTTTTTTTTCTCTTTTGCTTTGAAACAGGTAGCAAACAGATCTAGACTTGTAGCTGCTAGAGGAGGCAACAGTGGAATTTGGGAGAAACTTATCTCTAATAGAAGCACTCAATAGAATTTCCTGACCGTGTTGGGTTTTTTAAGGCAGCAAAAAGTCTACCATCAGTTAAAAATTACTTGTTGGTATGGATAAATTTAGAATGGCATTTTGAAGTTTGCAATAAAGCACCCAGATTTATAGTCTGAAGAAATCTTCAGCCAGGGTTACACTATAGAAACCTATAGGTTACATCTTCCTAATCACTGAAGGTACTCTGAAGAAGGACCTCAAAGGTGGTCTCAGTTGATGAGAGAAGTAAATCCTTTAGTTTCAAAATCATTGACAGCTTTTTCACCAAAGCCAGACTACATATAACATTAAATGCATCACTTGCTTTGAAACACATTTAGCAGAGTAGGACCATGGTAAGAAGTGGGTAGTATTAACCTTACCTCCGTAAGCCTGACCTGCTTTCCCTGTAGCATGCTAATGAAAAGTACTTGGAAATTGGAGCTTTTTTTCTTACCAAAAAGCTGCTGAAGGAAAGGCAGTTAACATTGGGAGCAAGGAGGGGATTGCTGCTATTAAAGATAATTGAAGCATATCAAGGCCAGTGATGTCTTTAAGCATCTCATAAAGTTTGACTTATTGAGTTGCACAATTTGGCTTGCCTGGGTAGAAAATTCAATTTTCCTTATAGGCGGTACACAGAACCCAGCTATTACAGCAGGAGTAGCCAAACATGCTTAACATAAGAGCCACATACAGTTAACTTGAGATGAGTTTGAGAGCTGAAATATTTAAGAAGCTATTGCATTTTTTTATGCCTACTCACTACACACATTAAACTTACATTTTAATCCAGTCGACTCTCCGTTTATACTCAGTGTATAATAAAGCTTGAAAATACTTTCCTTTTAATTGTGATGCAAAAAGGAGCTCAAACATATTTCCCTGAACCGCTGTCATGGTTGTTGCCCTAGCTTTTTCAGTGGTATCTGTTTCAGAATCATTTATTTAAGCATTTATATCCTGCCTTTTTGGCTTGAAGCTCAACATCAATAAAACTAATCATGGCAACCACTCACATCACTTCCTGGCAAATAGAAGGGGAAGAAATGGAAGCAGTGACGACTTTATTTTCCTGGGCTCCAAGATCACCGCAGATGGTGACTGCAGCCATGAAATTAAAAGACATTTACTTCTTGGGAGGAAGCTATGGCAAACCTAGACAACTTAATAAAAAGCCGAGACATCACCCTGCCAGCAAAGGTTTGCATAGTCAAAGCTATGGTTTTCCCAGTAGCAATGTATGGCTGTGAGAGCTGGACCATAAGAAAGGCAGAGCGCCGAAGAATCGATGCTTTTGAATTATGGTGTTGGAGAAGACTCTTGAGAGTCCCCTGGACTGCAAAGAGATCCAATCGGTCAATCCTCCAGGAAGTCAAGCCTGATTGCTCCCTGGAAGGACAAATCCTGAAGCTGAAGCACAATACTTTGGCCACCTCCTGAGAAGAGAGGACTCTAGAAAAGACCCTCATGCTGGGAAAGATGGAAGGCCAAAGGAGAAGGGGGCGGCAGAGGATGAGATGGTTAGAGAGTGTCACCGAAGCGATGAATATGAAATTGGGTGAACTCCGGAAGCTAGTGGAGGACAGGGAGGCCTGGCGTGTTGTGATCCATGGGGTCACAAAGAGTCGGACACGACTTAAAGACTGAACAACAACAACAATCCTGCCTTTCCCATCTTGGAGCAAATGCCGAAGGGCTTGCCGAAGAGAGCTATATAACAGGAGTACAATATACTACAACATGTAAAAATATCAAAAACTAAAGCAATAAACGTTTTAAATGCACGCACGCACCCATACACACCATCATTTAAAATGGCAAAGCCCAGCATTCCTTGTCAGGCCATGGGGTGGTGGTGGAAACATTATCCAGGCGAGCAGTCAGGCTACAACACTATTCCAGAGGCACAGAGTGCAAACATCCACCCATCATCCAAATGCCAGATGAAATGGGTATCTTCTGAACCCTCAGTGAGGGAGGGGGTAGTTCTTAATCCCTCTGGAAGGGAATTCCATATTTGTGGCACCACTACAGAGAAGGCTCACCCCTGAGCCACCATCCCTGAAACTTGGAATAGAGGTGGCACTTGAGGGAGAGCCCCTTCAGATGAGGTAGGAGGGTAGGAATGTATGGGAGAAGGCAGTGTTTTAGTAACTTGGACCCAAATCATGAAGAGCCTTCAAGGTCTTAATATCTTAAATTGAGACTGGAAATGAATAGGCAGCCAGTGTAACTGCTGAAGCAGTGGACCAACTGAGGGCGCAATCCTAACCAGAAGTTTGGCCGGCGCAAGGGCCACCATAAAGCGTGTTTGAGCCACTCTCTGAGTCAGGGAGGATGGTGCACGTCTGTGTGCTGGCCTCTCTGACTCAGAGAGTGGTCCAAACATGCTTTACGTTGTCCCTTGTGCTGGCCAAACTTTGTTGGCCTAACTCCAGGTTAGGCTTGCGCCCTACATCAAACTATCTAGCCTCTGTAACTACCTAGATTACATTAATCCAAACAATACTGATTAATACAATTAATTCAAACACTACTGTCTGGTGATACCTTTATTAGGCCCAATCAAAACGACAACACTTCCAAGCTTTTGAATCCTCTAAAATTCTTCATCAGACTGGATATTAAGCAAGGCAAGGATGTGTCTCAATCATCCTTCCAATCATCCTTCCAAGCTTTTGAATCCTCTAAAATTCTTCATCAGACTGGATATTAAGCAAGGCAAGGATGTGTCTCAATCATCCTTCCGTTTCTGGCCCCACCTACCTGATCCATGTGGTGAGCTGTACTGCCACCTTGCTGCCAATAGTTTAGGAAATGGAGCTGCTACTGTGGCATCCTCCAAAAAAAAAAAAAAAAAAAAGGAAAACCTCTGCCTGAAAGAGAAAAAATAGTCTGCACCTTTTTGAAGTTTTCTTTAGCTCCCTGATATGACTCACAGATAAATCTTCAATGAGAAGGCAGCTTCAAATCTTGTAACTGACTGAATTTTCAAAGAGAATCCTGACAACTGAGAAGAAAACATTAAATTGAACAACTTTTTTAAAAAGTAGCTTTTTAAAGCTATTTAAATATGCTGTATAGAAATATTTAGACTGGTCTGCCTGCAGCCCTTGCATTTAATTAAGTAAAATTGGGTTATAAAGGTGAATGAGCACTAGAGAGAATGGAATTGTACAATGCAGATATTAGCACAAATCTGTTATCCAACAATGTACAATGCAGATTCAAGGCAGGGCTGTCGTTATGTAATTGCCCCATTAAAACTGCATGATTTTATACTGAACACAAAACTTGGCATCCTAAGAAATCCAGAGTTAAATGTTGTTGCAAATATCAAGTGTCTAGCCCCAAATGCTATAATGATAGCTTTGAAAATAGTTGGGCATTGTCGGGGAGAAAATTAAGAATGAGGTTGTAGGCACAATCCTAACCGGGAGTTAGGCCGGCACAGAGGCCAGCAAAGTTTGGCTGGCACAAGGGACACTGTAAAGCGCGTTTAGACCACTCTCAGAGTCAGGGAGGATGGTGTACGTCTGTGCTGGCCTCTCTGACTCCAAGAGTGGTGCAAACAGTGGTGTCATCTACTCACCAGTAGACGGTACGCTGGGCGGGACTTAGCGTGATCGACAGCCCGTCCACTCACTTCCGCTTTCTTTGCGCTCCCCACGCGGCTTTCCCTCGCCTCGGAGGGAGCACCTGCTCGCCAGGGGGGATGGGTGGGGGGCACGCCGGGTGCCTGGGCAAGCAGGCGCCCCCTCCGAGGCGAGGGAAAGCCGCACGGGGAGCGCGAAGAAAGTGGAAGTGAGTGGACGGGCTGTCGATCACGCTAAGTCCCGCCCAGCGTACCATCTACTGGTGAGTAGATGACACCACTGGATCCAAACATACTTTGCGGTGTCCCTTGTCCCAGCCAAACTTTGCTGGCCTAACTGTGCTAGCCTGACTCCAGGTTAGGATGGCACCCTGAGTTGGATTTCCAAGAAGAGGACTTCCGCATAGCCCCTCATAGGACTGAATTCTTTAGCCAAAGAACAATAAATTGTGGAAAACAAGCAAATATCAATCAATCAATCAATAAGTATTTATTTACCACTTTTCAATATGAAGTTCCCAAAGCGGTTTACAGGCAAATAATACCGAGTGCAACAAGCAGCAAGTGCTGTCCGCGACGAAGTGCCTGGTGAGACACTCAAGTTTAGCATCTGGGCAAGAAGGAGGGAGAAGGAGTAGGATCCATGCAGGAGAAGGTAAGTGTTCTTTCTCACTTGTAAATCTACTGTGGGATTTGATTTAAGTAAGTTGTTCACCTCAGTGGCGTTTCTACAGGGATGGCAAAGCTCTAAGTTTTGCAAGAAGCCTTACCTTGCAGTGGAAATCACTCCTCTCCTGCACCGTTTTAGCCAATCTTGGCGTTGCTTACTGGCTACAGCAGCAAGGGAGAGGAGGGATTTACATGACAGGGTAAGGCTTCTTGCAAAAAGTAGATCTTTGCCATCCCTGTAGAAACGCCTCTGGTTCACCTAAAGTTAGTCACAGGTAAAGGTAGCTACAGTAAATCTACTGTAAGGTTAAAACTAAGCAAATTAAGTTTAAGAGTAAGAGTAAGTTGTGACCTTAAAAGTAGAGCTTAATCTAACCTGAGGAGGAGGCTGAGAAGGTCCAGTAGTCGGGGCACAGAAGCCAGGTGGGGGAAATATATTTAGCTAAATAGGCACAAACATAGTAAAAGGCAGAAACTGACAGGGAGCTGATTCTGAAGAGAGTTACAGCTCAAACCTACATAGGCCTACTCTGATTAGGACCAGAGGTCTACTTGAGAGTAGGAACCCAAGTAAAACTAAGGGGAAGACTCAACCAAGGAGGGGAAGCACTGTTTAGTGTTTTTGAAAACTGTAGTGTTTAGTCCTTAGTGTTTTAAACTAGAAACAAGATTTAAACTAAACTTTAAACTAGATTTAAACAAGAATTTAAACCAGGAACAAGATTTAACCTCAGTGTTTAAGCCTTAGTGTCCTGGAAGCTAAATTTAAGTTGCTAGGCAGGAAGCTGAAGGCCAGGACCTCTAAGGTAGCATTCTCAAAAGTGCTACCCGTTCCACGCGCAGGGCCAGCTAGGCAGACGGAGCTCAGGGGTCTCAATGAGTGGATGAGATGGTGGTGTCGGGAGGAGGGGTTTAGATTCGTTAGGCACTGGGGAATGTTCTGGAACAAGCCAGGCCTGAACAAGAGGGAAGGGCTTCACCTGAACCAGAATGGAACCAGACTGCTGGTGCATAACATTAAAAAGGTGGCAGAGCAGATTTTAAACTGACTCCTGGGGAAAAGCCAACAGGAGCCGAGCGGAGTCCGATTTGGAACTCCTCATCCCTAAGGGAGGAGGAGGGTGGAGGAGTACCACAGAGTAATGTCGGAGTACGAAATAGGACTGCAAGCGGGAGTGTAAGTGACAGTTGGTCCAGTAAAAAAAGAGGCAAAGTGAGTGGATCGAATAAGGGTCCCTACTTAGGGAACCCCCTGTATTTCCAACAACCCCCTGGTGTTGTTATGCAAATGCACGAAGTCTCCAAGCAAAAATGGGGGAACTGGAATGTTTGGTGGCTAGGGAAAACATTGATATAGTAGGCATAACGGAAACCTGGTGGAATGCAGAGAACCAGTGGGATACTGCCATCCCAGGCTATAAACTCTATAGGAGGGACAGGGAAGGGCGTGTTGGCGGAGGGGTGGCCATCTATATCAAAGAAGGGATAGAATCCAGCGAAGTTGAAATTGAAGGTGGGCCTGACTCCACCATAGAGTCACCATAGAGTCACTGTGGGTTAAACTACCAGGTCAAAAGAGCAATGTGATAGTGGGGCGGGGGTTGCTATCGTCCTCCGGATCAAAAACTTAAAGGGGACCTTGAAATGAGGAAACAAAACAGGGGGTGACCAAGAAAGACAGGGTTGTAATCATGGGGGACTTCAATTATCCTCATATCGACTGGGTCTACTGGTGCTCTGGTCAAGAAAGAGAGACCGGATTCCTTGACATGCTGAATGACTGTGCCTTAGAACAGCTAGTCCTGGAGCCCACCAGAGGACAGGTGACTCTGGATTTAATATTGAGTGGTACTCGGGACCTAGTTAGGGATGTAAGTGTTACTGAGCCATTGGGGAACAGTGACCATGCTGCGATTGGTTTTGCCATGCATGTCCAGGAAAGAGGGCAGAGCAAATCTGACACAAAAACCCTCGATTTTTGAAGGGCAGATTTCCCTCAAATGAGGAGGCTAGTTAGGAAGAAATTGAAAGGGAAGGTAAAAAAAGTCCAGTCCCTCCAGGCTGCGTGGAGGCTGTTTAAAATAACAGTGGTAGAGGCCCAGCAGAAATGTATACCACAAAGAAGGGCTCGACTAGGTCCAGGAGGGTACCTGCATGGCTGATGAATAAAGTGAGAGAGGCTGTAAAGAGCAAGGAAGCTTCCTTCTGGAAATGGAAGCCTTGCCCAAATGATGAGACTAAAAAAGAACATAAATTCTGGCAAAAAGACATGTAAGAGGGTGATATGGGAGGCCACGAAAGACTTTGAGGAACGCATGGCCAGAAACATAAAGGGGAACAATAAAAGCTTCTTCAAATATGTTAGAAACAGGAAACCTGCCAGAGAGGCGGTTGGCCCACTGGACGGTGAGGGAGAGAGAGAGGAGATAAAAGGGGACCTGGAAATTGCAGAGAAATTAAATGAATTCTTTGTGTCCGTCTTCACGGCAGAAGAACTTGGGCAGATACCACTGCCCGAACGGCTTCTCCCAACTAAGGATTTAAGTCAGATAATCTATATATATAAAGAAGAGCGTGGGTGTGTGTGGGTGTATGTATGTATGTTTCGCATAGGCTCCGCAACACCTGGAGCAATCGGCACGAAACTCGGCATGCATACACCTTGCGGCCTGGCAACAAACACTGCAGGGGTCGGGCCCCCCTAGCACCCCCGGGGGTGGGGATACGTGGGGGTCCCTGTGTGAAGATGGCTGAAAACGGCCAAAATCGGCGTCTAATCCACAGTTTCCAGGGTCGCCGAGATGAGCGGCGACGCTCCCGACACCGTTGGAGTCCGTGTTCGGCCCCCCCTCGATGTGGGGGGGGCAAGAAGGGGTGCAAAACAAAACTTCCGACATGCCCCGCTGTGACACCTGGACCGATTGGCACCAAACTCGGCATGCGGAAGCCTAGCGGCCTGGCCACAAACACTGCGGGGGTCAGGGCCCCCTAGCACCCCCAGGGGCGGGGGTATGCGGGGGTCCTGCGTGAAGATGGCAGAAAATGGCCAAAATCGGCATCTAGTCCATAGTTTCCGGGGTCACCGAGATGACCGGCGACGCTCCCGATGCCGGTGGAGTCTGAGTTCAGGCTCCCCTCGGCACGGGGGCCAGAAGTGGCGCGAAACAAAACATCCGCCATGCTGTGCTGGAACGCCTGGACCGATCGACATGAAACTTTGCACACATACACCTTGCGGCCTGGCGACAAACACCGCGGGGGTCAGACCCCCCTAGCGCCCCCGGGGTTGGGGGTACGCGGGGTCCCCACGTGAAAATGGTCAAAAACGGCAGAAATTGGCGTCGAATCCACAGTTTCCGGGGTCACTGGGGCGAACGGCAATGCTCCTGACACTGTCGGAGTCCGGGTTCGCCCCCCCTCAGTGTGGGGGGCAAGAAGGGGTGCAAAACAAAATGTCCACCATGCCCTACTGGAATGCCTGGAGCGACGCGCACCAAATGCGGCATGCATGTGCCTTGCAGCCTGGCGACAAACACTGCGGGGTCAGGCCCCCCTAGCGCCCCCAGGGGTGGGGGTGCCCCAGGGCCCCCACATGAAAACGATCGAAAATGGACGAAATTGTCCTCAGTTCTGTAGTTTCTGGGGTCACTGAGGCGAGCAGCGATGCTCCCAATGCTGTGGGAGTTCGGGTTCACCTCCCCTCAATGTGGGGGACGGGAAGGGGTGTGAAACGAGACATCCACCATGCCCCACTGCGACGCCTGGAGCGATTGGTGCCAGACTCAGCATGCGTATGCCTTGCGGCCTGGCGACAAACACTGTGGGGGTCATGCCCCCCCAGCGCCCCTGGGGGTGGGGGTGCGCAGGGGGCCCCATGTGAAAATGATTGAAAACGGCTGAAATCGGCATAGAGTCCGTAGTTTCCATGGTCGCCAAGACAAGCAGCAATGCTCCTGACTCCGGTGGAGTCCGTGTTCGGGGGGCCCCTCGGCAAAGGGGGCCAGAAGGGGGGCAAAACAAAACATCCGCCATGCCGTGCTGGAACACCTGGAGCAACGCGCACCAAACCGGGCACGTGCATGCCTTGCGGCCTGGCTACAAACACTACGGGAGTCAGGCCCCCCCAGCACCCCCAGGGGTGGGGGTGTGCAGGGGGCCCCACGTGAAAATGGTCGAAAAGAGCCAAAATCGGCGTCGAATCCATAGTTTCCAGGGTCGCCGGGATGAGCGGCGACGCTCCCAATGCCGTTGGAGTCCGGGTTCAGCCCCCCTCAACATGGTGGGTGGGAAGGGGTGCGAAACAAGACACCTGCCATGTCCTGCTGTAACGCCTGGAACGATTGGTGCCCGACTCGGCACGCGCGTGCCTTGCGGCCTGGCGACAAGCACTGCGGGGGTCAGGCCCCCCCCCCCAGCATCCCCAGGAGACACCCCCAGGAGACATGAAGAGGGCCGAAAACGGCCAAAATCGGCATCGAGTCCGTAGTTTCCAGGGTCGCCGAGATGAGCGGCGAAGCTCCCGAAACGGTTGGAGTCCGGGCTCGGGCCCCCCTTGGCGTAGGGGGCGAGAATGGGTGCGAAACAAGATGCCCGCCATGCCCCACTGGTATGCCTGGAGTGATTGGAGCCAGACTCGGCACGCGCATGCCTTGCGGCCTGGTGACAAACACTGCAGGGGTCAGCCCCCCCATCGCCCCCGGGGGTGGGAGTGTGTGTGGGCCCCCGTGTGAGAATGGTCGAAAACAGACGAAATCGGTGTCAGATCTGTAGTTTCCGGGGTCGCCGAGGCGAGTGGCGACGCTCCTGACACGGTTGGATTCTGGGTTTGGCCCCCGTCAGCATGGGGGGCAAGAAGGGGGGCAAAACTCATAAACTCTGGAAGATCATTTTGTTACCCGGGCAACACCGGGTAACAAAAAGCTAGTGGTTAGTAAAGAAGATGTTTTAGATCAAACTGATAAATTAAATATAAATAAGTCACCAGGCCCAGGTGGCATCCACCCAAGAGTTATCAAGGAATTAAAGAATGAAGTTGCCGTCCTCTTAACTAGAGTATGCAACTTGTCCCTTCGAACAGCCACGGTGCCAGAGGATTGGAGGATAGCCAGTGCCACACCAATCTTTAAAAAAGGGAGAAGGGGGGACCCTGGAAACTACAGGCTGGTCAGCCTGTTCCGGGTAAGATGGCGAAAAGCCTCATCAAAGATAAAATCCTAAAACACGTGGAGGAACAAGTGTTGTTGAAAGAAAGTCAGCATGGCTTCTGTAAGTGTAAGTCTTGCCTCACAAACCTTTTAGAATTCTTTGAAAAGGTCAACAGGCACGTGGATGTGGGTGAACCTGTGGATATCATATACCTGGATTTTCAGAAGGCGTTTGACACAGTTCCCCACTAAAGGCTGCTGAGGAAACTTCACAGTCAGGGAATAAGTGGGCAGGTCCTCTTATGGATTCAGAATTGGTTGAGGGCTAAGAAACTGAGAGTGGGGGTCAATGGGCAATTTTCACAATGGAGAGAGGTGAAAAGTGGACTACCCCAAGGATCTGTCTTGGGGCCCGGTGCTTTTCAACTTGTACATAAATGACCTGGAGACTGGCATATGTAGCGAGATAGCCAAGTTTGCGGATGACACAAAACTTTTCCGGGTGGTGAAAACTTTTCCTTGAGTGCCTTTGGGCAATAGGCGGGGTATAAATTCAATAAATAAATAAATAAATAAATAAATAAAAATAAACCAGAAGGGATTGTGAAAAGCTCCAGAAGGACCTCTCCAAGTTGGGGGAATGGGCAGCAAAATGGCAGATGCGTTTCAAAGTAGACAAGTGTAAAGTGATGCACATTGGGACAGAAAACCAAAACTTCACCTATAGGCTAATGGGTTCTGAACTGCTTGTGACAGCTCAGGAGAGAGATCTTGGGGTGCTGGTGGACAACTCAATGAAGGTGTCAACCCAGTGTGTGGCAGCAATTAAGAAGGCCAATTCCATGCTTGGGGTAATTAAAAAAGGGGTTGAGAATAAAACAGCCAAAATTATTATACCATTGTACAAATCAAAGGTAAGGCCAAATCTAGAGTATTGTGTACAGTTCTGGTCACCACATCTCAAAAAGGACATAGTGGAGCTGGAAAAGGTGCAGAAGAGAGCGACAAAAATGATTACGAGGCATGGGCACTTCCCTTATGAAGAAAGACTGCAGCGTTTGGGGCTCTTCAGTCTGGAAAAAGGCGCCTGAGGGGGGACCTGATTGAGACATATAAACTTATGCACGAAATACTTTTTTACCCAGCGGGTAATTAAGCTATGGAACTCCTAGCCATAGGAAGTGGTGATGGCACTGGCCTAGATGCCTTTAAAAGAGGACTGGATGGATTTCTGGAGGAAAAGTCTATCGTGGGCTATAGGCCATGATGGGTTGGGTAACCTCTTTACATTAATAGAAGGCTATTTCAGAATGCCAGGTACAAGGGAGCGGCAACAGGATGCAAGCAGCTTGTTGTCTACTGAGCTCCCTTCGGCACCTGGTGGGCCACTGTGAGATACAGGAAGCTGGACTAGATGGGCCTTTGGCCTGATCCAGCGGGGCTCTTCTTATGTTCTTAATAAAGTTAAATGGCTCCCTGTCCCAAAAGAGCTCACAATCTACAAAAACCACCAGCAACAGCCACTAGAAAAGACATTGCACAGGGGTGAAGAGGGACAATTACTCTCCCCCTGCTAAATATAAGAGGAACGCCACTTGGAAAAGTGACTCTTGCCCAGTTAGCAGGGGTATATGAACACTTTCCTAATGTATACAGATCTTGGAATTTATTTTTCAGGCACAATATTTAGCTTATCTTGATGCAAAATTCTGACTTTATAAAAATACGTTAAGCACACACAGCCATGACCACAAGTGAACACAGTCAAATATGACAGTACGAACAAAAAAACGGAAAGGTCAGGCACTTCTAAGTTGTTCTCAAAAGGGAGGAAAAACTCACAAATGGACATAGGCTCATATAGAAGCTCCCCAGCCATGCAGCCTCCACATGCAGCCCAGCTCAATCCCTGGAGATGGGGCTTGCCCCATGTGCTTCTTGGAGAGCTCTGCAAGCCACACCTTTGCAAGATTGGGCTTCCAGTAGTCTCTTGCTGGCTGGAGGGTTGGCGGGCTGGACAGGAAGTCCCTGGGGGCTGGATTTGGAGACACATGCATTAGGCTGATGCCCAGACATGCCAACTTGATGGGCCCTAGTCCCTGTGGGGCACCTAGGCTTCAGCCTACTCAACCTAATGGATAATACAGCCCTGGCCCCAGGTGCCAGATGCCCAAGCTATGCCACTGTATGGGAGTCAGTACTAGGGAATCCAGATACTGAAAACTCATCCATCAATGTTCTAGTCCAAAAAGGCAGGTTTTTCAGGAGGGGTACCAAAGAACAAGCACAGGGAATCCAGGAGGCCACATTACGTCTGGTGGCTCTCCTGTCACAGCTATGTGACATACAGGGTGTGAAGGTAAATGCTACCTCAGAATGCCAGATGCATTCAACAAGATGCCTACATCTCGTTGCCAGGGGAATGGCAACGAGATGCAAGTATCTAGTTGTCTTATGTGCTCCCTGAGGCATCTGGTGGGCCGCCTTGAGAGACAGGAAGCTGGACTAGATCGGCCCTTGGCCTGATCCAGTGGGACTGTTCATATGTTCCTCTGAGTGCATGTCTGAAGAAGAGCATCTGGTTCTGGTCTCTGTCAAAGGGAAACACTGTGGAGAATCTTGACTAGCCACCAGTGTGTTTACCTCAGAATTTACCTCAGAATGCAAAATGCAGGAGAATGGCAACAAGATGTAGGCATCTTGTTGTCTTGGGTGCTCCCTGAGGCATCTAGTGGGCCACTGTGAGATACAGGAAACTGGACTAGATGAGCCTTTGGCCTGATCCAGTGGGACTCTTTTTATGTCTTATTAATACCCGTATTTAATTAATATAATTTTTTTAATGGAGGATTTGAAACTACAATGATAAGGAAGGAAAGAAGAGAGTTGTGAAACTGGGGATGAAAAAACATGATAAGTTTGTTCCAAAAAAATTTTTGGATTTTCAAATACGGCAATTGCCTCCTTTTTCCTTTGGAAGATGAAAAACTTGTTGAATATACAGTATATGTTGTGGTACTGCTTAGAAACCACTAGGGGGCAAGTGTATTCACAGTACAGTACTAATGGAGCAGTTCCCTTTCAAGGGTTGAATACTGTATTGGGAATAAATTAGGCTGCAATCCTATATGCACCTTCCTGGCAGTAAGCCCTGCTGAACACCATGGAACCTGCTTCTGAGTAGACAGGGTTGTGCAGTGAGTCTCATAAGAACTTCTGGATGGCATTTGGCCTATGAGGAAGATGTTTTAAGGCTTCTGCTGGAGCTAACTCTTAATAGTGAGTTTCCATATTGGGAAGGACAAATGCTGAAACTGAAGCTCCAATACTTTGGCCACCTGATGAGAAGAGAGGACTCTTTGGAAAAGACCCTCATGCTGGGAAAGATTGAAGGCAAAAGGAGAAGGGGGCGACAGAGGATGAGACGGTTAGATAGTGTCACCGAAGCAATGAATATGAAATTGGGCAAACTCGGGAAGCTAGTGGAGGACAGGGAGGCCTGGCGTGCTGTGGTCCATGGGGTCGCGAAGGGTCGGACACGACTTAGCGACTGAACAACAACAACAACAAATATTTTTGTTTTAAATGGTCTCTTGTGTTCTTTTTATTTCCTACACATATTCTTGTGAGCAAGCTAGTTAGGGTTGCCAGCTTGCTAGAAAAAAGGCCCAGTGTGGCCTGCGCTGCTGTTTTTTAACAGATGTTTGATCTGCTGAAATTAGCAAGGGTTTCTCTTCAAGGCACAAACATACAGCAATTAACCTGTGTCATGGATCAAAACACTATTAAAGGGAAAATTGCAGAGGTGGGTTTCAAAAGTTGGCCCTTTTGTACCACAGTGTTCAGGTGATGATCTGGACCTTAGTCTCTGCCCCCGAGAATCTACAATCAATGTTGGGCATAGGCAAGGATGAGGAAGAGTGGTTACCTGGCCTTGATGAAGTGAGGGGCAAGGCAGAAATGTAATCTGTATAAATGACACTGGCTGGGACTGACTTTCACATACCAAAGGAAGTGGTTTTCCAGCAGAGGCTTGACAGGCATCATTTGGAGATGCTCTAGAACAGTGTTACTCAAACTGTGGGTTGGGACGCCCTTGGTGGGTTGCAACCAGGGGGTGGCCATCCCATTGAGTTTCATGCTCAGAAAGTGAAGCCTATGAAGCGGGCTTGGCGGCCATATTGTCAGGTGCAAAACAATGCTGATTCCAATTATTTCCAATGGGTTTTCGCATGATGTTTCGGGCTGAATCGTTTACTCCTGAAGTAAAAACTTACCAAAATAACAACGTGTGATCGTAGAGAAACATCAGTGGTAACCATATTATGAGTTAATATGCAATTCCAAGGTTTAATTCCGCGTAATTATATTACATTAAAATCTCCGTTCGTTCGCGGCCATATTGTCCGGTCCGGAAGCTTCAAGAATTTGCCATTATGGCACCTCCAGCAATTTTTCCTCCAAGGTTGCAACATGATCAGTAGTGTCATCTTACTGGTACGCTGGGCGGGTCTTCTGGGTGATTGGCAGCGCACTCGCTGCGTTCCGTTGCATAATGGCGAAAGCCCGCCTGCTGCGGTGGGCGGGCTTTCACCATTACGCAACGGAACGCAGCGAGCGCGCTGCCGATCACCCAGAAGATCCGCCCAGCGTACCAGTAAGATGACACTACTGAACATGATGTCAGGTGCGTTGCAGAAGTTGGGGGCAGCCATCTTGGAAACTGCAGACCTGACTCTTGCTGT
>JAJKFI010000033.1:9919705-9934640 GCA_029204185.1 Lerista edwardsae
AATAATAATAATAATAATAATAATAATAATAATAATAATAATAATAAAATATTTGGTATTTATATACCGCCTTTCTTGGTCATCAGATTGCTCCTTTGACTTTAATTCAAGACGGTTTACATAGGCAGGCATTTTCTAAACCGCAAGGGTTTTTACAAATCACAAAGTTATAATCTTTAAAGAACAACTACATACAGATGACACTTTTATTGTCCAGTCCTTCTTTCTCGCCGCATGATTGCCTTCCACCGGCTGATAATCTGCTTCTTTGCTCTCACCAAACAGCAGCTGGCTGTCTAGCACAACTCCCCCTCTCACAGGCAGCTGAGATGGCTCAGATCTAATCAGCCACGTTCTCAAGGTCTGCCACACACGGAAGCTTCCGGTGGTTTCAAACTAGCGACCTTCAGATCTTATCTTTGGGCAATTACTGCAGCTTTAACCCTCTCGACCAGACCTTCTGCCCTTGTTACAATTTACAATTTACAATTGTTATACTTGTTACAATTTACAATTTTTCTTTTTAGATCATCTTAGTAATAAATTTTATGATGTTGTTTTATTGTATACTGTTTTATTACTTTATTATTTTATTAGAGAGCCGCGAATGGTTGTGAAGGTGAAGGGGTGGGGCTGCTTTACCCAGGAGCTCAGGCTCCTGCAAAACTTAGCATTTTACCCCCATCTAGGAATGCCACTGCATATGAACAGTATTCTTGCTCTTCCTTTTTTTTTCTTTTTGGTTTACTAACGAAAACAAAATTGCTGACTAGAGTTCCAGAGAAAATAACTTCCTAAGGAAACTACCTTCTTCCCACCAAATATATAATCATCTTTTGCCCACAGCTAATTTTTTTCCCCTGCACACTACAAGAAAAAATTTCATGTTCCTTTAGGTGCAAGGAAAACTTTCTAGGCCTTTCAAAACATGCAGTGATGATTTATGTAGCCTGGGAGCAGGTCTTAAATCACAGACAATTTCTAATTTCTTTGGAGAAAATGGTGGAGGGGGGAACACAACTGAAGTGCCCTCGTAGGAAGCTGGCAGCAATACTGCAAGAAGGGGAAAACATGAAGCTCTGGAACAATTCTGGGCAACTTCTTCATTACAAAAAAAAAAAGTTCATCTTTCTTTTTAAGGAATCTAAGGAATTATGACTTAGTGATTCACTTCTGCATTTAGAAAGAATCTTAACATTCAGAATAACTGGAACAAACCCTTTCTATAGCCTATGTTGAACAACTTGACAAAACAGCTGAACATTTTTCTTCACTCAAAAACACAGCGAATGCCCATGTCTAAAATCCTATCCTCAACAGAAGAAAATCCCGCAGTCCAATCCTATAGATCGCTACCGTCTGTGCAACAATGCCAAAACAGCTATTTCTGCAGCCTACAAGTGCTGCGGCAGCCGTCGGAGGCACCTCAGGAGGAGGGGGCATTTGTCCCCTTCCCCCGGAGTAAGGGCGCTGGCCCACCAATGGGCCTCCTCAAGTCTACTTTAGCTATTTTTCCGGTGCTGACTTGAGAACCTCCGTGTCGGGCTGTGCAGCCCAACACGGAGGATATGATCTGGCAGCGGATGCCAGTCCCACCCCTGTTTCATCCCTCCCCTGCCTAGTTCTGCCCCCACCTGCCTACCCCTGCCCCAGCAGGCCTTACCTGTAGCAAATACTGTGGTGCATGGCCTGGTAACCTTCTGAACGGACTACTGTAATATGTTCTATCTGGAGCTGGCCTTGTTCAGAAACTGCAGCTAGGTCAGAATGCTGCAGCCAGGTTACTTGTTGGTATTAACCACAAGAAGTACATCACAGCCATTCTAGATGAACACCATTGGCCTGCAATTTGTTTCTTGGCTAAATTCAAGGTGCAGGTACTTTGCAGTACTGGCTTGTGAAAAAAGTGAGGGCTCAATGCCATCCTTTTCCCTGCCATTGTATGCAGCCATGCCATGCCAAAACACGCTGTGGTGCATGCTATGGTTGGGGGAGAGAATGATCAGTAGTTGGCCATAACTTTGAAGGTATTACACATGAAATTCCTCATTGAATGATATAGAACATGGCAGTATTATTTCTAAAAATAGCAATTTTAACAAATTGCTATTTTTATATGATGGCTATATTTTTGTTTTCTGGGGTGGTGTTGCCACAATGTTTGATAAGAGTAAATATATTACACCCCTGTTTGTCTCATTGCATTCTGCGTTGAATTCCTCACTGAATGGGATATAATGTGATGGTAAATTGCCATTTAACTTTAATGTTATTATTTGCCTGTAAACCGCTTTGTGAACTTTATGTTGAAAAGCGGTATATAAATACTAGTGATAGTGATATTATTCATGCATACCAAGGTTTTCACACTTTTGACCACGAGTGTCAAGCTCAGCTTGCTACTCCCCCTAAAGCTTGTTGCCTGGTGCAATTGCACCCCCCCTGCACTTCTTTTGCTATGCCCCTGATGCCAGTTTGTGACAGATCATAATCATGAGGACCAGACATTTGTGGTTTTCTTTTTTAAAAAAAAAAAAATTAACAAGCTGAATTCCTTTCTATTTTGGCATCTTTCTATTTTGGCAAAAATGCAAGGCCATTTTTACATCCTTCACATTTTGGCCGTGTGCATGGTGCAGACTTGACTCACCCACCACTATGGGGATTAAAGTACCAATACACTGCGGGTGATAAATGCCTACTCTTGCCAAGCCCTGCTGTGGCTTGCTTCAAGACAGGAGTATGTAGTATGTGAAATCACTTGTTCTTGCAAGTGCTTTGCATAATGGGATCCTGAAAACCACTTGCAGGCTGTACTAGCATATTATTAGCCAACTGCATATAATCAGGATCATGTAAATCAAACATGATTACAGTACAAAGATATCTGAAAGAACGTGTTTACTTCCTGTGATGCCCTGTCCCCTGGCAGCTTGGTCTGAAAAGTTCCAGCCTTGAAAAGGTTAGCTACTGCTGTCACAAATTAAGTGCTGAAGATCTTGGGACAAAGGCCTTCAACCGGCTCCCCCCCAAGCCTACTATTGGCAGCTGTGAGCAGAAGCCCCTCCCTAATCTCCGCAAGCAAATGAGGGGGAATCTTCAGCAGTGGCATCATCCCCTCAGAGGGAGCTGGTACAACATCCTACCCCATTCGCCAATGCAGCAGAGGATGAGAAAAAGAGAATCTCCACTGGCCAGGGGGCAGTAGCATAGCCACTGGTGTAGCTCATGAAAGCGTAGCCTGGTGCAGAAGGCAAGATGATGCCCCAGAAGTGATGTTACAACAGGAAGTGACATCACAGTTGCATTTTCCTTTCCTTGGTTTTTTTGGCCACAGTTTTTGATAGAACGAAGATATTATACTCTGACTGGTTTCATTGCGTTCTGCATACAATTCTGCATCAAATGATGTATAACATGGCAGTATTGTTCCTTAAAAATGCAATTTTAACAAACTGTAATTTTTACATAATGTTGGATAGAGTAAATAAATTACACTCCTGTTTGTTTCATTGCGTCCTGCATTAAATTCTGCATTGAATAGTATATAACGTGATGGTATTATTCATATGTATCAAGGCTTTCACAATTTTGGCCACTTTAGTGTCAAACTCAGCTTGTTGCCCCCCTAAAGCTTGTTGCCCAGTGCAGTTGCACCTCCTCCTGCACTTCTTTAGCTATACCCCTGAGCATAGCGGAGGGGCGCTGCAGTAAGAACTACAGGCGCTACAACATGCCTTTTAAGCAGCATTTCCCACTCAACACCGGAGCCATTTGGGACAGTGATGGCAAAGCTCAGGCATGGCTTTGCATTGCCATCACTGCCCTAAATGGCTCCGATGGCAGGTAGAAGGGGCCACTTCTTACATGGACCGTTGTGGTGCCTGCAGTACTTATCAAGTTGTCCCCCTCTGGCTATGCTACTGGCAGTGGGCTCTCTTCCTTTTGGAGCTTTGAGGAGAGAGTCCATTGGCTGATGACGAAGGTGGGAGGGGCTGCAACATGAGCCACCAAGAAACGTACACCCTGCAGCGGCTTCTCCTCCCACCTTTCACACTGCCCAATGAGATCCTCCCTCAGGGGACCGTGATGAAGCTGGTGCCTCTTTAAGCTTCTACTGGGCCCCTCCTCTCTCATGAAGGCCATAGAAACAGCAGCTATCCTGTGAAGAGGAAAAAAGTTCAAACAAGGCATATTCCCCCTCCCCTCAATATTGTTCTGTTGTAATGATTTCTCATTGTTGGTTTGTACACCATTCTGGGAGCCTTGTTGCCTGAAAGGCCAGATCCAAATGCTTTAATTCAGTGTTATTCAAACTATGGGTCAGGACCCACTTGGTGGGTCAGGACCTGATGTTGGATGGGTCGCGGAAAACTTGGAACGTGCAGCCATCTTGGAAACTGCAGACCTTACTCTTGCTATATTTCTTTTGTGAGTATTCACTGAATTTTGCAGGTTTTTTAAAAAACGTTTTTAGTTCTGTGCTTTTACATAATATTTTGTCCTAATCTTGCTTTCTGTCAAAGATGTTTCATGGTTGTGCATTTGCTTCCGTCCAAGAATGCCAGTTTGCATTCCAGGAGTGTCATTTGATTACA
This sequence comes from Lerista edwardsae, assembly GCA_029204185.1. Taxonomy (NCBI): domain Eukaryota; kingdom Metazoa; phylum Chordata; class Lepidosauria; order Squamata; family Scincidae; genus Lerista; species Lerista edwardsae. The sequence goes on from JAJKFI010000033.1 coordinate 9,924,304, forward strand.
TCACACTGATAGCATTTTCTGCTTGACAATGTCCACTTCTGGTTATGACTTCACTTCCTGGTCAATGACATCACTTCCGGTGGGTCCCAACATGAATGCCATCCTAAAAAGTGAGTCCTGGTCTAAAATTGTTGAAAACCACTGCTTTAGTTAAATACGTTCACAATGCCGCTGCCATGGGTGGTTCAGGGGGCTGACATAGCCAGGAGGTCCCTCAAATGAGTGTGGCCACTCAACTGGTGCCCCACCTGTGGACCTCTCCTAATGCCACCCCTGCCTCCCTGGAAGCATCCCTCAGACTAAATCTGAGCAGACGGACAATGTCTGGGTTAGAAGGTCAGGGCTGATGCTGCTGTCCTGTCCAGAGACAGCTGGTTGGATGGCAAATAGAATCCTCAATGATTCTGGGTGTGAGGTACCAACACATGCAAAACGCAGTTACATAGCTACACATAGGTTATTTATGAGTCCCTCCCTTTAATTCTTTCTCAGCTGGGGCTTTGTTTTGGGTTCTTTGTTCCCTTTTTTGTTCTTTTTGGCAAATAGTGACATTCGTAGCATCCTGGGATAATTACATGTGTTGGTTTTTTTTTTTAACGACAAGGTTCAGCTCCTGCTGCCAGAAATAGCCTCTTTGCCTTTCTGAGGGACACACTGTTTACAGCTCTGAAGTTGCCCTCATGCGGTTCTAATTAACAGGGTGCCTGTGAGCAGCTGGTGCTGTGCGGCTAATGGCAGGTCTCCTCCCCTGTAGCATAGCAGCATCCGAGGGCTCAGTCACTGCCCCCCCCAAATATCCTGCCTCAGTGAGCACATTGCATGTATGGCTCGGGGGGGGGGAGATGCTGAAAGGAATGCACCACTTGTATTGATTTCCCTTATCCCTGCCCTTCCTGTGAAAGAAGCACAGAACGGCTTGTGCATCGTTCCTCAGCACTCTCCCACCCAGGCTCTGACCAGACTGAGGCATGCCCAGCTCTCTAACAATGTAACACAAGTCAATCTGTGACAGAAACAATCCCTTATTAATTCCCTTTTTACCTGCCTCTATTTCCTCCCCTTCTGTCTCCCTAGCGACACTCTCGATCAGGGTTGTCAAGGCCCGCAGGCTGATTGTGGACCCCAGAACCAATTTCTGCAACCCCCATTATAATTGGGCTCTCCCAGGATGATAATTGGGCTCTCCCATGTTGTGAAATTATGAGCAAGATTTGCAAATTTTCTCTTCTGTCATTTGCAGCTAATGAGTTTCTATGTGGGAACGAAGTGTTCCATGTTCTGTAGAATGTTCTAGAGAGAATGTTAATGTTCCATGTACACCACTTCGAGTTTGAGAAAAGTGGTATTAAAATCCTATAAATAAATAAATAAATAAATTTCTGGCTATCATCTGCTTAATGATGTCACTTCCTGCTTAATGATGTCACTTCCAGCAGGCACTATGAATGCTATTTGGCTGAATGCAATGCAGCTCTAGTGGCTGAATGCGCAAATCAGTTTTGCCCTCTGCCCCCCGCAATCCTTTTTCAAAATCCCTTCCCCTCTTTACCAGTGCAGGTTAATTTGGCCCTCTGCTCCTGTCCACCTTTCACCCAACCCATTTACTGTATTCAGTCCAACTCTCAGCACATCGGTTCTCCATGTACTCATTACAGTATTTATTTTCCAGCCCTCAACACCGTGTCAAGTATACGATGCAGCCGTCATGCCGAAAAATTTGGAGACCCTTGATTTACAGTAGCCGTTTTCAACACTGTGCTATGGCACATTGGTGTGCTATGAGTAGTCCATGTGCTGCAAGAATTTGGGAGGAGGTCATTTGTTAGTAGGGCCAATGGGGATGTGAGCAGCACAGCGTGCCTTCGGGCAATAGGCGGGGTATAAATTCAATAAATAATAATAATAATAATTGTCAGTTGCCCAAAAGCTGATGGTGTGCCTTGACAATTTTAGTGCCTTCCCAGTTGCCATGAGATGAATAAGGTTGAAAAAAGCAGATTTATAGGATATGTTTCTCAAACTGGGCAAAATAGGATGCAGGGTTTTCATTGCTGTTACTGGGCACACCCAGTAGCATTCAAAGGGGAACGTTGACAAGGCTAGTTTTAGTTGCTGCACACTGTCTGTTTCCAGACCTAGCACCAAGTACTGTGCTTACCTTTAAACCCCTAATGGCTTGCATTTACCTGAAGGTTACCTTCTGCCAAAGCTATCCAGTCTGTACACTCAGATAGCCATAAGAGGCCCTTCTGTGGGTGCCCCTGCCTTCTGAGGTTATGTGAGTGACAACAGGGGACAGGGTATTTTTGTTTGTAGTGCTCTGCTTGTGGACATGAGGTTTCCTTCATTTTTTCCCCCGGCCCTTGTGACTTTAAGCAGAAATGGGCCTCCCTGGAAGTAAAAAGGATCAAAAACCGTGAGCAGCTTGATTTTTGATTGTTTTTGCTTGGGAAATAATGAGGCCCACATTCCAGTGAGTGTCGAGATAATCCCTGTAAAGGACGTAATCGACTTTATTTTTTATCAGTGAGACGGCCCAGCTGTGTCCAAGTCTGTGTGATGAGAACAACTCGTTGTTGTACTTCCCACCTGCATTCATGATAATTAGTTAATAGTGGTGTGTCATAAATAATGCATGTAGTTCAGAAAGTTTTCACAATGTGACGATAACTAGCATGTAAAGACAGTCATGTCCGGGGCATGGTAGCCATCCAAGAGCCAGGTTCACGGACTGCTGCCCCCACTTCCAGGCTGCCACCCCCACCCTCCCAACCTACCTGAAGCTTGCAGAGTCTCGCGCGATGCTCCACTGCTGTCCAAAACCATTCTAACGCTTTCAGACAGCATTTAAGGAAAGCTTCTGGTTCCTTGGAAGGCATGACTGTGGCGGCGGCGGCAGTGCCCTTAAAGGCAAATGGCAGCAAATGGCAGGACAGCAAATGGCAGGACAGCCACTGTATAGAGAAATGGCAAGAAACCAATATTTTTTAAAAAAAATTTACTATAATGTTACTATAACTTTATAACTCAACTTTATACCTCAGGTCCATGGAAATGGATTATCCTCTATTAACCTCACAACAACCCTGGGGCAGTGGCGTTATACACCCGGTACGCTGGGCGGGACTTACCTTGGAGCGGCAGTCCGCCCGTTGCGGAACGTGGCGTGATGCAACGGGCGGACTGCCGCTCCAAGGTAAGTCCCGCCCAGCGTACTAGGTGAATAACGCCACTGCCCTGGGGGGCAGGTTAGGCGGAGAGATAGTGAGTGGCCTAAGATCAGTGCAGTCAGCTTCATGGCCAAGTGCAGATTTGAACCCATGTCTTCCCACTCCCAGTCCAACATTCCTAAGCACCTTTCAAGCATTCTGGAGCTGTGGAGGCTCTCCATAGTTTCAGAACACCCAGGCAGAGTATGCCTACAAGCCCACGTAAGAACATAAGAAAAGCCTTGCTGGATCAGGCTAAGGGCCCATCTAGTCCAGCTTTCTGCATCTCACAGTGACCCACCAGATGCCTCAGGGAGCATGCAAGACAACCAGACAATGCAGATACCTGCATCTCATTGCCACTCCCCTGTATCTGGCATTCTGGGGTAAATTCTGAGGTAAGCACACTGGTGGCTAGTCAAGCTTCTCCACAGCATTTCAGTTGACAGCCCAGAACCAGATGCTCCTCTTCAGACTTGTACTCATAGGAACAGCCCCACTGGATCAGGCCAACGGCTCATCTAGTCCAGCTTCCTGTACCTCACAGTGGCCCACTAGATGCCTCAGGGAGCACACGAGACAGTAAGATACTTATATCTTGTGCCCCTGAGCCACATCTTCCACACTTACAACCAGTGATGTCATCTGGGCGCGCCAAGAACCGGAACGCCCGGATGATTGACAGCCCTCCGCTCCTATGGCGGAGGGCTGCCACGCCTCCCTAAGCCTCACAGCGCCCGAATCGCTCCATTTCAGAGTGATTTGGGATGCAGGGGAGGGCAGGCGGGCCCAGCAGCAGCTTGCCCATCCTCCAGAGAGGCGGCGTGGCCCTGGCCCGTCCGCAGAACTAGCGGAACGGCGTACCGGGCCGTTCCGCCTGGATGATGCCTCTGCTTACAACCTATGTTCCTGCATACAGATCTTCCCCATGATTGGCAATGCTGGGCACTCCTTAGGATTTTCAGAACATCTGAATAGGGCCAGAGTCTAAGTTGCATCTATCTTTCATCTACAAAACTCTTAAAGATTCAGGAACCTGGTTTTCCTTTTCATCTTGCATTAACTTTTGCAAGAGCTGATTTTTAAGAAACTGTACACTCTATTTTCAGTGAGCTTCCTTCTCAACCCCTTCCATGCTACCCTCTGAAGAGTTCTAACACATTGCTCAATGTGTTAGACAGGAGATCTGAATGTAGCCTGGGCATCCAGGCAGTGGCGTCTCTACAGGGCGGACAGAGCTGTAAGTTTTGCAAGAAGTGGTGCCTCCACCTTGCAGTGGAAATCACTCCTTTCCTGCACCGTTTTAGCCAATCCTCACAGGGAACAGCAACATCTTGGCGTTGCTTACTGGCTACAGCAGCAAGGGAGAGGAGGGATTTACATGACAGGGTAAGGCTCCTTGCAAAACTTAGAGCTCTGCCCTCCCTGTAGAGATGCCACTGCATCCAGGATCAGCCCTTGTTAGGACACAGAGACACCTGCCCACCAAACCGTGGTTCTGTTCTGGTTCTGTGAACAGCTGTGTTTAGAAGCAAAATAATCCCAAGTCATTTGTATAATAGTGAAATCGAAGACTAATTACATGTTGCTGGTTGTGATTAAAAAGACAGATGAAGCTTTTGGAAAAAGGCAGGCCCAGACCCTAAACATGAGCACAGGCTGCAGGTAAATACCACAAAATTTAACTGCCCTACCAATCCATATGACCTTGCTAAGGGTATGCCTACACTCTGTGCAGCAGACACAATTGCTGTAGGTACACCAGTGTTTCCCACAGCGAATGCTTCCACTGAGACCCCTGATGCAGCTCATACCTTTACCCATGCCAGCAGCCCCCCCCCCGGGGGGGGGGAATCCTGTACCACATCCATCAATTCAAGGTCTCCTATCTGGGGCCCTTTTAGTACTGTAATCCATGGGGTTCGCATAGTCAAAGCTATGATTTTCCCAGTAGCAATGCATGGCTGTGAGAGCTGGACCATAAGGAAGGTGGAGCGCCGAAGAATAGATGCTTTCGAATTATGGTGTTGGGGAAGACTCTTGAGAGTCCCCTTATTGCAAGGAGATCCAATCGGTCAATCCTCCAGGAAGTCAAGCCTGATTGCTCCCTGGAAGGACAAATCCTGAAGCTGAAGCTCAAATACTTTGTCCACCTTCTGGGAAGAGAGGACTCTTTAGAAAAGACCCTCATGCTGGGAAAGATGGAAGGCAAAAGGAGAAGGGGGTGGCAGGGGATGAGATGGTTAGATAGTGTCACCGAAGCAATGACATGATTGTGTCTATATGTGAAGAAAAAAAATTGCTGGCACAAGATCAAGATGCCCTATGTCTGGTTTTCAAGCCCAGGAGGGGAAATAGGGTATGGCATGGGCCAGTGCCACCAATCCTGCCCCCACCTTTGGGCCTGAACCATCCCCCTCTCTCCCCTCCCCCTGCCCCTGTTCCACCTGGTGGGAGCTTACCTGTTCCATTAGGATTCACATCTGGATTCACTGCCAGCAGGATGGCACAGGCCGTCCCCCCAGCACTGCCTACTCACTAGGTGCCTCAAATGTGCTTTATGGCACATTTGTGAAATGCCTGGCCAGTGAAGTGGCTGCTGCACTGGAGTATGTTACAAGTAGAATTGTGCTGTAATTCTTTCAAAGCGAATTCAAGTCATATACGACAGCATCATATACACTTAGGCTGCAGATTTCTGACATGTTGGTTACATCCACTGGCACCAGTGGTCCAGTTTATACCTGACTCTGGGCATATGGAATGCCATACAGCAGTGGTTCCCAAATTGTGACCTACCTGTGGGTCGGGAGCCAATTTCAGGTGGGTTGCGAAGCACCTAGAGCAACCATATTGAACACTGGCAAGAGGGAGGGCTGTAAGGTTGTTTTGCTTGAGTCAAGGTTGTAAATAGGCTTTTTTCTTCCTGATTCACTTTGCTATTGGAAAATGGCTGAGAAATAACTGAACTTATTGCTGCATTCTCAGGAAAGCAGCAGGCTCTGGTGTCACAATAATGGCACTTCTGGCCATGACATCACTTCCGGTGGGTCCCGGACAGATTATTATCGTAAAAAGTGGGTCCTGGTGCTACAGTTTGAGAACCACTGCCATACAGGTTTGTTGGTTTGTTTTGAACACTTGGTTTCAACTTTAAACCTTAGCCACTAAGCAGTACTAGCTCTGGAAGAACATTCATTCATTCATTCATTCATTCACGAGTCCTTATCACTAAAGTGATTTTGCAGACCAAAGCAGAAGATGCTTCCAAACTGGTATTAGTGGTAGGGCAAGAAGAGCAAATACATTTGCTTTTTTCCTTCCCCTGCATAATGGAGAACACATCTGTACAGGTTCTTCCTGTTTAGTTTTATGTTTTCAGAGCCATTGTACAGCACTGCATAACAATTATGTTCTAGGAGGATTCTCTTGCTTGCCACCCCCAGCTTATACTGTGTCCTGAATGTTCATTAAACCTCTCTGGATCTCTCTCTAATACATGAATTAGGAATTTTTTCCCCACTTTTTTCCTCCAAAATCTCATCTCTTGTCAAGATTCCTGTTATCTGCCAGTGAAATGTCAACTAAATAATTATATTAATTATATAAGAGTGCTTACCTGTATGACTCACACACCTTGTTCCTGCTTGCTGTTCCTTAAAGCAGTTGTGTAACCTGGTTAAAAAAAAGATAAAAAAAGAATTGCAGTTACATGGATTCACAACAGAAATATCTATTTTTCAACTCATGGAGAAAATAATGTTCTTTTATAAGCAGAGGTCAAACAAAGCAGAGGTCAACAAAGGTTCGCATAGTCAAAGCTATGGTTTTCCCAGTAGCCATGTATGGCTGTGAGAGCTGGACCATAAGAAAGGCAGAGCCCCGAAGAATAGATGCTTTTGAATTATGGTGTTGGAGAAGACTCTTGAGAGTCCCCTGGACTGCAAGGAGATCCAATCGGTCAATCCTCCAGGAAGTCAAGCTCAAGTACTTTGGCCACCTCATGAGAAGAGAGGACTCTTTAGAAAAGACCCTCATGCTGGGAAAAATTGAAGGCAAAAGGAGAAGGGGGCGGCAGAGGATGAGATGGTTAGACAGTGTCACCGACAGTGACACTGTGTCAGCTTCAGGATTTGTCCTTCCAGGGAGCAATCAGGCTTGATTTCCTGTAGGATTGACCGATTGGATCTCCTTGCAGTCCAGGGGACTCTCAAGAGTCTTCTCCAACACCATAATTCAAAAGCACCTATTCTTCGGCGCTCTGCCTTTCTTATGGTCCAGCTCTCACATCCTTTCCCAATTGGAAACCAGTCGGTTGTTCCATGTCCAGTTCTAACTGTTGCTTCCTGGCCCGCATACAGGTTTCTCAGAAGACAGATAAGGTGGTCTGGTACTCCCATCTCTTCAAGAACTTGCCACAGTTTGTTGTGATCCACACAATCAAAGGCTTTAGCATAGTCAATGAAGCAGAGGTAGATGTTTTTCTGGAACTCTCTGGCTTTCTCCATGATCCAGCAAATGTTGGCAATTTGATCTCTAGTTCCTCTGCCTCTTCGGAAACCAGCTTGTACATCTGGTAGTTCTCGATTCACATACTGCTGAAGCCTAGCTTGTAGGATTTTGAGCATCACCTTGCTAGCATGTGAAATGAGTGCAATGGTGTGGTAGTTTGAACAGTCTTTGGCATTGCCCTTCTTTGGGGTTGGAATGTAAACTCATCTTTTCCAGTCTTGTGGCCACTGCTGGGTTTTCCAAATTTGCTGGCATATGGAGTGCAGCACTTTGACAGCATCATCTTTTAAGATTTTGAGTAACTCGGCTGGAATGCTGTCACCTCCACTAGCTTTGTTGTTAGTGATGCTTTCTAAAGCCCACTTGACTTCACACTCCAGGATGTCAGGTTCGAGCTCAGTGACCGCACCATTGTGGTTATCAGCAACATTTAGATTGGCCTTATAGAGTTCCTCTGTGTATTCTTGCCACCTCTTCTTAATCTCATCTGCTTCTGTTAGGTCCTTGCCGTTCTTGTCCTTCATTGTGCCTACCTTAGCATGAAATTGTCCTTTGACAGCTCCAATTTTCTTGAAAAGATCTCTAGTCTTTCCCATTCTATTGTTTTCCTCTATTTCTTTGCATTGCTCATTGAGGAAGGCCTTCCTATCTCTCCTTGCTGTTCTCTGGAAATCTGCATTGAGTTGGGTATATCTTTCCCTTTCTCCCTTTTGGCTTCCCTTCTTTCCTCAGCTATTTGTAATGCCTCATCAGATAGCCACTTTGCCTTCTTGCATTTCTTTCTCTTTGGGATGGTTCTAGTTGCTGCTTCCTGTACAATGTTACAGACCTCCGTCCAAAGTTCTTCAGGCACTCTGTCTACCAAATCTAAGCCCCTAAATCTATTTTTCACCTCCACTGTATATTCGTATGGGATCTGATTTAGGTCATATGTGGAGGGCCTAGTGCTTTTCCCTACTTTTTTCAGTTTAAGCCTGAATTTTGCAATAAGAATCTCATGATCTGAGCCACAGTCAGCTCCAGGTCTTGTTTTTACTGCCTGTATAGAACTTCTCCATCTTTAGCTGCAAAGAATGTAATCAATCTGATTTAGGTGTAGACCATCTGGTGAAGTCCATGTGTACAGTCGCCATTTGTGTTGCTGGAAAAGGGTGTTTACTATGACTGTGTTCTCCTGACAGAACTCTATCAGTGTTTGCCCTGCTTCATTTTGTACTCCCAGACCAAACTTGCCTGTTATTCCTATTACCTCTTGACTGCCTACTTTAGCATTCCAATCCCCTATGATGAGAAGGACATCTTTTTTGGGTGTTAATTCTAGAAGCTGTTCTAGGTCTTCATAGAAATGGTCAACTTCTTCCTCTTCAGCATCAGTGGTTGGGGCGTAGACTTGGATTACTGTGATGTTGAAAGATTTGCCTTGGATCCGAACTGAAATCATTCTATCATTGTTGAGGTTATACCCCAGTACTGCTGTTCCCACTCTCTTGTTCACTATGAAGGCTACTCCATTTCTTCTAAGGGATTCCTGCCCACAATAGTAGATGTAATGGTCATCTGAATTAAATTCTCCCATTCCTGTCCATTTTAGTTCACTAACTCCCATGATGTCGATGTTCAGTCTTGACATCTCGCGTTTGACCACATCTAGCTTACCTTGATTCATAGATCTGATGTTCCAGGTTCCTATGCAGTATTGTTCTTTGCAGAGGCGGATCTAAGGAGGGGCAAATCTGTAAGTTTTGCAAGAAGCCTTACCCTGTCATGTAAATCCTTCCTCTCCCTTGCTGCTGTAGCCAGTAAGCAACGCCAAGATGTTGCTGTTCCCTGTGAGGATTGGCTAGAACAGTGCAGGAGAGGAGTGTTTTCCACTGCAAGGTAAGGCTTCTTAGAAAACTTACAGATTTGCCCCCCCCCCTGCCTGCCTCTGGTTCTTTGCAGCATCGTACTTTCCTTTCACTTCCAGACACATTCACAGCTGAACTTCCTTTCGGTTTTGGCCCAGCTACTTCACTCTTTCTGGAGCTACTAGTACTCGTGTTCTGCTCTTCCCCAGTAGCATAATGGACACCTTCTGACCTGAGGGGCTCATCTTCCAGTGTCATATCGTTTAGCCTTTTAGTTTTGTAATCCATGGGGTTTTCTTGGCAACAATACTGGAGTGGGTTGCCATTTCCTTCTCCAGCGGATCACGTTTAGTCAGAACTCTCTGCTATGACCTGTCCATCTTGGGTAACCCTACATGGCATAGCTTACAGCTTCATTGAGCTACTCAAGCCCCTTCGCTACGACAAGGAAGTGATCCATGAAAGGGGTACATGTATGTACAGTACAGTATATACTTTATCAAAAGTGAGAGTAAAACTCCAGTACTCTTTCCTTGCAAAGGTATTGGGTAACAAGGAGTCCCTGGAACTTCCTGCTGGCCAGGGAAGTGTGAAATGCAACTGTTTCAACCCAATGGATACCAAAGTAAACAACTTTACCTCCTCAGTGCTCCCTTGCAGGTCACTTAGTAGTCCAGTTCCTTACCAGCACACTTACCATATCAAATCAAAAGAATTCAAATGAAAGCCCTCTCAACTGGATTCGACAGTACTAGGTGTGCATATTGCC